>JAJTUV010003394.1:0-147203 GCA_021653895.1 Mastomys natalensis | reverse complement strand
ACAAGTAAGGATAGTATTGAAAATAAGATATTTACATAATGAAGTACAGTCATTTGTAAGGGAACAAACAATTCCTTTATATTAGCTCCTCAGAATGTATGAATTTTCTTTTTGCCTTAGCGCCTTATTGAATCATGAATTATGTATAATACCTTGTTTTTAATGTGGCATAAAAGTTATAGTTAACTACAGTCACACAAATAAAGTTTTCCCAATATTAAAATGTATGTAATATAAATTTTAGAATCAGAAGCTGTGACTGGACGTACAAGACGTTCACAAAGAACAAGCTAACTGGACCTCAACATCTACATTCTCTCCAAACCTGGCTTCTCTTTACCATAATTATGAAAATACAATCATAACAATTGACTGGACACACAGTATTAGTCACTTGGTGTTAGGAACAAGAAGTGTCAAAATAAGACTATCTAAACCAAGTACTCTTGATTATCTGTTCTGAAAATTATAAGGATATAGAGATGTAGAAAGATCATTTGCCTTAACCTTTTAAAAATAGTTAGTGGAATATTGATGACATATTATGCAATTGCATAAGAATTGAAACAAATAATAGATAATAAATGATAGACCAGGATATAGCCCAGAAATTAATAGTTTGTAATTGTAACAATGTATAGTTAACTGTCTACTGTGGGGATGTGGGAATTAGACAAACTGAGATCAGTAATAGCCTTGGGCTCAGAGAGAAGCATTTGGTTTAACATGTGAATGTTTTCTAACTCACCGACAAATTTTTAGGATACAAGAAGAAGAATTTTGTGATGGAAATTAAATATAAAATAGATTTAATTTCAGGATTACTGCTTTTATTAGATAAAAATTCTGAGATGATAAAGTTATCAAATATATTATTCTAGAATTTGTCAATTGAGCACAATCACCATATATGAAGTCTATCCATTCCCTAAAGTTAAAGTAGTCCTCAAATACATATTGAATAGCTACTTTAGCTATATATATGTATTGTGCTCAAATAAATAGAAAAATTCATATGGATCAATTTATAAAAGCATAGAAAACATATCTTTGTGATTATAATTTCTCTGAATATTGACAATATGCTTTTAAGGTTTTGGTTTTTTTTTTACTAAAACCTCTATTGTTGGACTATAGTATTATAATTTACTATGTGTGATTTTTGTGTGTCTCTCTGTGTGTGTAATGTGCATTTTTCATCTCCCTAAAGACATGGATACCTGCATTTATACATACAAATGAAGGCTAGAGGTACATATTAAATGTCTTGCTTGAACATAGTCCACCTTATCTTTTATGTTTATTTTGAAATATTATATTAATTATACCATTTATTCATTCCCTATTTCCCTTTGATACTTCACATATACTTATATGAATTTCATTCAAATTCACGACTTCTTTTTCATCAATTGTTATTATGCAAATATATATGTATATATACGTATGTACATTCTCTACACACACATAGAAAACAAACACACACACACATTCCCATAATATTGACTATTTTGAACAATGAATTTGTGTGATCTTTTCTGCAGAAAGCCACCTCTTCCACTCCCATATTTATTCAGATGCCCGTAGTTCTTTGTGGCAGATTTTACTCATGAGCTTTTCTCCATATAGTTTGGTGTCCACTTTGTTCAGCTCACATTTGGGAAATCATATTAGTAAGACTTCATAATTATAGCTTCTGATATTGCTAGGAGATACAATCACATAGTAAAGTCTGGCTCTTATGATATTTCTATCTGTTTTTTATCACTCTTCACCAACATAGACTTGTCAATATTTTCTATATGTACGAATTTGGGCTGGAATCAACAACTCTGCATATTGAGTGTTTGAGTGTTTTGTGTTTGTTTGTAGAGTCCTTTGCTGCAAAGAGAAATTTCTTTGGTAAGGGGTGGGGATTTCAAATTTGTATGTGTATAAGGAAAAATGGCTATATATTATTGTTAGGGATAATGCTGGTTTAGTAAATTAGTAATCATAACTTTTCCTTCAATAACCATACTTTTACTAGCACTAAGTAGTTAGCTCACTTTCTAGAAACAGGTATTGTATCTATCTTGTTTAATGAGTCCTAAGTCATATTTACTACCAAAGTATGTGCACCTACAGTACAAATACCATGTCATGCTGGTCTTTGATATGGTTTATAGGCATCATAACTGGAAGAAAATCTTGGTTGTTTCTCTCCTTTGGAAGCCCTCTAGGTACCTTCTTTTACCATGAAAACTAGTCCTCAATGAGGTGCATTCAGGTCAGTTCCATTTCAAGGGCCACTGGGCCCTATTTCTGAAGTGCATGCTGTCTTTACCAATAGGGAATTACTTTTCACATATGGGGGGTAACTAAGGACTATATCAATAGGCATTGTTTGGGTTATCTGTTACAAAGCACAGGCCAACAACTCAAAAGAGCGTTTCTTATGACTGATATTTGGTCCTGATTCTCTTCTTTCTTTCTTTCTTTCTTTCTTTCTTTCTTTCTTTCTTTCTTTCTTTTTTCTTTCTTTTTTTCTTTTTTTCTAGTTTAGAGAAAGTGCCATCAGTCCAAATGATAATATGTGTGTCTGCGTGTGTGCATGCGTGTGTTGTGTATGTAAGTAAAAGTGAAACCATGAACTTTTCAGATAAATAAATTGAGCTCTCTTGCTCTTGCTCTCTTGCTCTCTTGCTCTTATGACCCTGCGCCTGCAGGTCGTATCTCCCTCTCCCCTCCCCCCTCCGCGTGGTCATGGCCGGCCACCTCTCTCTGCTCTCTCCTCTGCCCTAAATAAACTTCTACTCATGGAAAATAAATAAATAAATAAATAAATAAATAAATAAATTGAACTAGTGAAGACTATATTGAGTAAGGTATCCCAGACATAGAATTTTAAAACAACAACAACAACAAAAAAAAAACCACATGTCCCATGTTCTCTCTTACTGGAAGTTCCTAGAATATACACACATACATGTATAATTCTGTATTATGTGTATTATAAGTTTTTGATAAATAGCTAATAATTTGATTCTCTGTGGCTATTTCAGCTTTTTCAGTCATACATATATTACTTTACTTACTTCCTCCTACTGATGCCAACAATGCCATCCTGTGCTGGGGATCCTGCTATTTCACTACTGGATATATATGCTTCATTTGGTTATATTTTAAATTTAAGTGTGTCTGTGTGGGTGTGTGTGTCTGTGTGTGTGTCTGTGTTTGTGCCTGTGTATGACATCATGTGTGTTAAAGTTAGAAGAGAATTTCAGGAATTTAAATCTCTCAGGGGTAGATTTCAGATCTTACATCCAGAGCCAAACAGTGGATGGAGCTTGAGGACTCTTATAGAAGAATAGGGGAAGGATTGTGGGCCCTAAGGAGATAGGAACTGCACAGGAAGATCAACAGAGTAAACCAACCTGAACCCTTGGAGCTCTCAGAGACTGAATCACCAACCGTGGAGCATACCTAGTCTACACAGATCTACCTCCATGGGCTGGACCTAGGCCTCCCTGCACATATGTTGTAAATGTGCAGCTTGGTTTTCATGCAGGTCTCAAACATCTGGAGTGGGGGCTATCCCAAAACATGCAGCCTGTATATGGAGTATGGTCTTCTAGCTGGGTGCCTCATCTGGCCTCAATGGGAGAGGAAGCACCTAGCCTCTCAGAGACTTAAAGTGGCAGGGTGGGGGATACAGGAGGAGGGGGTACTCAGAAAACAAGAGATGGGGACGGATTGTGGGAGGGGGTGACTGGGACGGGTTATAAAGTGAATAAGCAAAAAAATAAAATTAAATTAAAAAAAGGAAAAAAATAATCTAAGCCTGTGATTCCTGTTGTATTTCGTTCTGTGATTACTTTGAGATTTTTGAATTCAGGATAATCACCTCATCTTAGGTTTTGAATTTATTCATATGTAGAGTCTCCTTTGTCACATAAGATAGGTATACAGAGGTTCTGGACATTAGTATGTATATATCTTAGAAGAGCCATTATTTCAACCTAGCATAGCCTGACTTCCTGCAAACATATAGTTATTTGTGTGGGAATAGGTTCATGACAGTGAAGCCATTTTGGCTAAGATGTAAGTCTTTCATAAGAAGATAGTACAGAACTTAGGACAAATATGGAGATATCTTTTATTTATGACTTTTAAATTTATTTACTTTATGACACAATATCAACACTTCCTATTCTTCTAGTGCTCCCTCACACAAGTCTTTCCCCTAATCCACTTTTCCTCTTCTCCTTTGAGAATGAGAAGACACTACTTGGTGTTACCCTACCCCATTAACATATAACACACACACACACACACACACATACACACATGTATGCAGAGACAGCACATCAAATCAATGTAGAACTAGGCACATCCTCTCCCACTGAGGCCAGACAAAGCAGTAAGCTTAGGGGCATGGGATCCACAGGCAGGCAGCAACAGGCTCAGGAACAATCCCTGATCCATTTGCTGGGGACCCACATGATAACCAAGCTGATTATCTGTCACATATGACCAGGGGACCTAGGTCCAGCCTATGCTCAGTCTTTGTTTGGTTATTCGTTCTCTGGGAGGCCCCAAGGGTTCAAGTTAGTTGATAGTGTTGGTCTTCCTATAGGCTCCCTGTCCTCTTTGGATTCCTCAATCCTTCTCCCAACTCTTTTGTAAGATTCCCTAAGCTTCATCTAGTGTTTGGTTTTGAGTTTCTGGCACCTCTTTCCATTGGCTGCTGAGTAGAGCCTCTCAGAGGACATTTATGCTAGGTTCCTGTCTGTAAGCATAACAGAGTATCATTAATAGTATTAGAGATTAGTTCTTGCCCTTGGGATGGGTCTCAATTTGGGGCAGTCATTGGTTGGCCTTTCCCTCAGTCTCTACTCTGTCTTTGTCACTGCACATCTTGTAGGCAGGACACATTTTAGTTCAAAGGTTTTGTGGGTGGGTTGCTGTCCTTATCCACTAGGAGTCCTGCCTGCTTACAGGAAATGGCCATGTCAGGATCCATATTCCTACTGCTAGGAATCATCTAGAATCTCCCTCTTAGATTCTGTGGGGCCTATCCCCACCCCAGATTTCTGGCATGTCTTAAGATTGTTATCCACCACCACCAGTCTGCATTTTCTCCCACTGCTCCCCTCACATATGATCTCCACCCCTGTCCCGCACTTCTCCCCATCTCCTCTTACACCCAGTTTTCTCCTTCCATTTACATGTATTTTGTTTACCCTTCTGAAAAACGTTCACCCATACTCCCCTGGGCCCTCCTTGTTATTTGGCTTCTTTGGATCTATTGATTACAACATGGTTATCCTGTTTTTTAATGGCTAAAATCCCCTTACAAATGAGTACATACCAGGCATGCCTTTTTGGGTCTAGGTTACCTCACTCAGGATGATATGTTCTAGTTCCATCCATTTGCCTGCAAAATTCATGATGTCCTTGGTTTTAATGGCTGAGTAGTATTCTTCTGTGCAGATATACCACATCTTCTATATCCATTCTTCAGTTGAGAGGCATCTAGGTTGTTTCCAGTTTCTGGCTTTTACAAATAAACCTGCTTGGAGCATAGCTGAGCAAGTATCCTTGTGGGATGTTGGAGCATCTTTTGGGTATATGCTCAGGAGTCGTATAGCTGGGTCTTGAGGTAGCACTATTTCCAATCTTCTGAGAAACCACCAAATTGATATTCAGAATGGTTGTACAAGTTGCACTCCCACCAGCAGTGGAGGAGTATTCCCTGTGGGATCTATCTTTTCAAGTCAGTCCAGAGTACTGCTAATTTTATTCTGAGGATATGCAACTTCAATACTATCTGATAAAATAAATTTGTTAGAGTTCTTATTTTGCACAGTTCAAAATTGAAAAATTTAAACTTTTTTGTGTTTTCTTAGGGACTATGAATTAATAAGATATTTTCATTTTCAGTTTACCCACATCCTTGTTTGTAATTACAGCAATGAAATATTGCTTAAAATAGGATTATATTTCTTTTGCTGAATATTATTTTATGCCTTCCTGGGCATAAAAGTTTAAGGGTTAAAACATGACCCAGAATTTTATAAGTATGGAGGCCAAAAGGAGACACTTAAAAATTCTCACTGAATGAGTGCAGTAGCCGAAGAAAGTAACTGCTATTGTCCTTACAATAAAGAGAACTTGGAAATTTTTATAACTATTGTCAGTGGTAATAGCTTTTATGTGATTTATTCACTGAAATTATAGGCGGAATCTGTTAAAAATCACTAGCAAAATAAGTCTAGAATGGCCTAAGGAACCTGTACTGACTGGGGCTAAGCCTGTATTTCCTAGGAGACAAAACCTGAGGCACAGGCTATTTCTTTTTAACGAAAGGAGTATACTCTAATAAAACAAAAAGAATATGAAGTCAGAGCAAAAGGGAAAGCAAAATGTGTCCTTAATTAATACTAAATGTAGTCAGTTTACATAACATTTGTCTTTTAGGAAGCTAAAAATTTGTTTTTAAGAAAAGTCCATTTCAGAGGGAAAAACAAATATTTATATGCAAGCTTGAATTTCTCTTGATAAACAATTCAGCTTTGAGTGTTTAATTCCCACTTTGATGTTTATGTTGATCCAAGATTCATAGTCAAGAAACCTTAGCAAACAAAATCCAAGATGCAGAACATAAATTAGGTAAGTATATTCAGATCATGCTTGAAATTGGTTACTTTAGGACAATTGTGTGAGAATACCTGGTCAGAAGCTTGGATGAGAACTATAGCCAGGAAAAAATAGAAACTAAAAACACAGAAAAGCTGTGTGACAGGAATTAAAATTATATTTTAAACATCACCACAGTTGTATAAGCCTCAAATTATAAAAGGTGTCACTGTGAGGAACAAACCTGTCCCATTCAAGATGAAGCACATAATAAAGTTCCAAAGTATCCAATACAAATTTCCAGTACTTAAAAAAAAGATATCCAACAAATTAAAGGAGCAGCAAACTTAAATATTTACAAAAGAAAAAATTAGAAACAATAGAAGATATCCAAAACCATATTCAAGTACAAATTTGGCCAAAATATACAAATTTATATTTAGTCAAAAATATGACTATAAAATTGTATATTTAGTGCACAATTATACTAAGTAGTATATATAGTACAATCCAGATTTCTTAAAGCTGCTATGTAGGTAGTAAAGTAAATGTGATTCATACCATTTAAATGGTTGAAAAAAATCAAAATAATATTTTGGAAATATGAAAATACATAAAATTCAGATTTTAGGGTATGAAACATATTGAATATTTAACCATAATAATGTATTAAACATATTGCATATGATTTTTTGTATACAAAATTGCAGCTCAGTAGGTGTGATATAGTCTGTATAGTATACAAAGTCTAACATATTTATTATCTATGCCAGTAAAGAAAAAATTGCCTTTTCAATATCTAAGTATAAAGGTTGAAATTAAGCCCATAAGCAGGAAAATTTAATTATGTAACACAAGTGTGCATAATAAAAAGCTAAAATACTAGATATTTCAATAAATGTTGGAAGCTGGTCATAGAGGCATAAACCTACAATGTAAGCAAGTAGAGAGGATGATGATGGATCTAATGCCACCTTTTGTTATATAACAAGTTTTAATCAAGGTTGGGATATATGAAACCAGCCCAGGGTTTGTAAACAACTTCCTAAATAAAATACATAAATGAAAGTGGAAATATAGATATTATATACAGAAGAAAATTAGGCCTTTATATTTAGTGTCTCATTATATATAAAAATCAACCAAAATGGATAAAAGATATTGTTGATATGGATGAAAGACCAAATAGTGCTAGACTGGATAACAAAACATAAGCAAAAACCATGATATTGGTCTGGTGATGATTTTTGGGATTTTATTAAAAGAAAAACCATGATACATACATAGAATTACATAAAACCATAAATCTTCTGCACAGTAGAGAAAACAATAGCATCTAGGGAAAATTACTGAATAGAAGAAAATATGTGCCAACTTTGCTTTTGGTAAGCAGTTAATATTAAAAATATCCGAGAAGTTATTCAGTATTTAAAAAGATAGCTCACATATATACAGACAATGTAAATAGGCTATATCTTATTTTTTCTTTTCTTTAATCTTTTTATTTATTTATTTATTTATTTATTTATTTATTTTTTACACTCTAGATATATTATCACACTTCCATCCACCCTCAGACTGCTCCACATCCCATACCTCCTCCCCAGCTCCTGTCTCCTCTAGGATATCTACATCACCCACCACTCGTCCAAACAGACCTCTAAACTCCCTGGGGCCTCCAATCTCCTGAGGAGCACAGACCCCACAGTCCTCTGCTGTATGTGTTGAGGGCCTCATATCAGCTGGTATATGCTGCCTGGTTGGTGGTTCAGTGTCTGAAAGATCTCGGGACTCCAGATTAATTGAGACTGCTGATCCTCCTTACAGGGTCGACCTCTTTTTCAGATTCTTTCAGCTATTCCCTAATTCTACCCCAGGGGTCAGCAGCTTCTGTCCATTGGTTGGGTGTAAATATCTGCATCTGACTCTTTCAGCTGCTCACTGAATCTTCAGGAGGACAGTCATGATAGGTCCATTTTTGTGAGTGCTCCATAGCCTCAGTAATAGTATCAGGCCTTGGGGCTTCCCATTGAGCTGAATCCCACTTTGAGCCTGTGGCTGGAACCTTCTTTTCCTCAGGCTTTTCTCCATTTTCATCCCTGTAGTTCTTTCAGACAGGAACAATTATGGGTCAGAATTTTGACTGTGGGATGGCAACCCCTTCCCTCATTTGATGCCCTGTGTTCCTGCTGGAGGTAGAGTCTACAAGTTCCCTCTCCCTACTTTTGGGCATTTCATTTAAGGTCTTGTCCTTTGAGTCCTCAGAGTCTCTCATCTCCCAGGTCTCTGGTGCATTCTGGAGGGTCCCCCCCAAATATCCCTCCTCCCGAGGTTGCCTGTTTCTATGCTTTTTGCTGTTCTGCTGACCCTCAGAACTTCAGTCCTTTTCCCTCACCCAATACCAGATCAGATTCCCCTCTTCCACCCTCCCTGTTCACTATCCCTCCCAGGTCCCTTCCTCCCTCCCCACTTGTGATTGCTTTCTTCTCCCTCCCAAGTGTCTTTTAAATAGTATAGAAAAGACCAAAAGATACACCAAAATACTCAATAGTTGTAATTATTTGAAATTTACTTATTTGTAATTATTTGAAAATAATCAGAATACGGTAAGAGAATACTTTACAGCTAAAGTAGAAATCCATGAGAATAAAAAGTTCTGGTAAAGATAAAGAAATGAAAGTTATTTATTGGTAAATTATTACAGATATTATGAAAAAAGTGTGGAGTTTCTTCAAGCAACTAAAAGTACAACTGCATGGTTAAGCCATCTCATTTTTGCAGATAAATTCAAATGATATGAAATCAGAAATTAGAACCCCCACCAGCACTCCCTTGTTTAATACAGAACTATACTGAAATTCTGAGATATGGAATCAACCTACGTGTTCATCAATAGATGAAATCATATAGAAAACATGATATGTGTACAAAATGAATATCAGTCATTCATAAAACAGGTATTCATTGTTCATTTGTGACATCATGGACATACCTGAAATCAATGAAATAAAGTTGATACAGAATGACAAATACCTCATGGTCCCATTCAAATGTGCAATCTACAAAAGTGATACAAAAATTTTAGAGTAGAATGATGATTTTCAGAAGAGAAAGAACACAGATTAAGGGAGGAAATATAGGCCAAAGAATTCATAATTATAGTTAGGAATAAGAAATAATTTTATTGTCTCTTTTGCAAACTTTTGAATATATTTAATGAGAATATATTATTGAAAATTGTTGAAAGTGTATATAATTCTTACCAAAATATAGCAATATGAGGCAATGCATCCATTAATTACTTCATTCATCCCTGTCACAAAATATAGTTATTTGGAAATATTATGTTATAAATGATAAATATCTATAATTTTGTCTGTCACTTTAAAACTGAGTAAAAAATTAAGACAAATTATCTACTATAAAAAACAAACCTTGCATACTTTCCTCAAGTACCATTAAACTGCTGAATTTTTAACTTAAATCTGTCTGAAAATTATAGTCTTGTGAGTAATGATTCAATGTCTCTGTTTATTTTTTAAGTCAATGACAAGCCATTTATCAGCATAATATTTATCAAATAAGTTATTTCCTTCATTGAAAGAAATGTATTTGTTTTCACATATTGGATTCTCATATGTATTCAAATTTATTCTTTAGTCATTATTCTGTCACATTGATTTATTTTTTCATTTTAGTACCTAAAATTTTAATTTTGCAATAAAATAATAACTTTTAATGTCAAAATTAGAATTCTGTATTATTATTATATTTTCTTCTGTGTAGCACCCTTATTGTTTCTTACATATAAGATTACATCATCAATGAACAGTAATCACTTTACCTCTTTCTATAATTTATAGCATATTTCATTATTTGGCTAGGTCTTACAACATAATGTTAAATAGTGGTTAGGTTAAAAACATTTAGGATATTTTAGATGTTCATTGTAATGCTTTCATTTAATCACTGTGAAATATCACTTTGGGTGTGATCTTGCTCCATATAGACTTTTATATGTTAAGTACATTCTATCTATACCTCATTGGCTACTATTTATTTATGAATATATTTCCTTAGTGACAATGGTGATTAAATTCAAGACTTAACATATACTAAGCAAGTACTTTGTTCCTGAAATACACTTGCAGCCTGACGAACCTTTTTATAACAAGAGGTTGCTAAAATTTGTGAAACAACTTTTTTTTTTATATTTTGGAATAATTATGGAATATTTTTATTTCTATTCATTCTTCACATTACATTTACTTTTTGGTTGAAACAGTCCTTCACTATAGAGATATATCAGTCTTCTTTTACATTTTAAATAGTTTATTTATTTATTTTTATTTATTATTTATTTATTCTTTTCGCATATTCTACATCCTGACAAGTTGGGTCTCTCTCCTCTCCTCCTACTCCTTCTCCTCTCCCCTCTCTTTCCTTCTCCCTGATCCATTTCTCTTCTGTCTCCTTTTAGGAAAGCAATACTTGATATGTCATGTTTGGGTGATATTTCTGGAATATATATCATTCTTTATAGAGTTGCACAATTGTTTTATAATGATATTGACTTTATCTTGTTTTTTTTATATAATAATTTTATGATTATGTTCTCTAGAAATATTGGATTCTGATTTTTTGCAGCATTGTTGAAGTTATTAAAGTAAGTTTTGTATGTTAATTTTAAATTTAATTTTAAAATGTCAAAAACACTATCAAGCTGCATTTTAATAGTTTGTAGAATCACTGAAATACATTTTCAGTCATGAAAACTTCCATTTTCCTAGTTCCAGCCTACCTGCCATAGGAAGTACTCTTAGCTCTAATTATTTATGGACTTTTCCAAGTTTTAGAAATTACATATATAGTAAATAAGTATATTCATTATATTACATTAAATAATAACAACATATGTGATCTTATTTACTATGCATTGGAACTTGAGGATGATAATGCACATTATCATAAGCCAGTAACTATAAAACTTTACTAATCATATCAAATCATTACATTGACTAATATTTGTTTCATTTTTTCTGAGCAAAACTGTACTAACCACTCTTTTATATTTCCTTTATTTGAGTGTGTTTTCATATTCTTTCCATTATCTGAGTAGCATCCATAAAGTAGAGTTCGTGGGTCAAATGTTTCATTCAGCATTTTAATCAATTTGAGAAAATGCCTTGAGACTCCTGAGCAACTGCATTATATGACTGACAGCATCTGGGAACTGGAGTTTGCCCACAACCCAGTGGTGCCAGTAATTGTCAAGATTTTCATTTTATGGATTTTTTGGGCAAAAAAATTTAACTGCATCTTCTCAAAAAAAAAAAAAAAGACATACTTCTTCTATATATAAATGAATAATGGGCTGATAAAGAAATCAGAGAAACAACAACCTTCGCAATAATACATATAATATAAAATATCTTGGTGTAACTCTCAGCAAACAAGCTAAATTCCTGTATGATAAAACTTTGAAGAAAAAAATTGATGAAGGTGAAAAGATCTCCCATGAGAATGGATCTGTACGATTAACAGTAAATATGGACATCCTATCAAAAGCAATCTACAGATTCAATGCAAGTCCCATCAAAATTCCAACAGTTCTTTTTAGACTTTGAAAACACAAGTCTCAAATTCATATGGAAAGTAAAAGGGCCCAGGATAGCTAAAAGAATCTTGTTCAATAACAGAGGTGCCAGAGGTATCATCATTCCAGGTTTCAAGCTTTACTACAGCATGTAGTAATAAAAACTGCATAGTATTGAAATAAAAACAGACATGTTGATCAGTAAAATCAAATAAAAAATCTAGATGTGAATCCACACACAGCTATATATGACTGATTTTTGATAAAGAAGTCAGAAATATACAATGGAAAAAATAAACATCATCAATAAATTATGCTGGTCTAACTGGGTGGAATTATGTAGAAGAATGCAAATAGATCCATACCTATTACCTTGCACAAAACTCAAGTCCAAGTGGATTAAAGACCTCATTGTAAATCAGATATACTTAACCTGATAGAAGAGAAAGTAGGGAACTGTCTTGAATGCACTGGTACAGTATACAACTTTCTGACCTGAATATTAGTACTGTAGGCACTAAAATCAACAATTAACAAAAGGGACCTCATGAAATTGAAAATCTTCGGTAAGTTAAAGGTCACCATCATTGGAACAAAATGGCAGCCCATAAAATGGGAAAAGATCTTCACCAACTCCACACTTGATAGAAAGCTAGCTAGTCTCCAAGTATATAAAATTCTCAAGAAACTATTCAACAACATACCAAATAATCCAATTGAAAATGGTGTACAGATGTAAACAGAATTTTCAACAGAGGAACCACAAATGGTTAAAAAGCACTTAAAACATCCTTATCTATCAGAGAAATGCAAATCAAAATGACTCTGAGTTCTACTTGGATTCTTGTGATTATCATTTGCATGAGTTTTTTTTTTTTTTTTTTTTTTTTTTTTTTTTTACCCTTTCAAGCTAATATTTTTTTAAACCTGAAACAATTTCTTGAAGCCAGCATGCTTTCTGGCCTTGTTTTGTTATCCATTCAGCTTTTCTAAGTCTTTTAGTTAGAAAATGCAATCCATTGCAATCCATTTATGTTAAAAGTAATTCATTCTCTCTCTCTCTCTCTCTCTCTCTCTCTCTCTCTCTCTCTCTCTCTCTCTCTCTCTCCTCTCTCTCTCTCTCTCTGCCTTCTCTCTGTCTCTCTGTCTGTCTCTGACTCTCTCTGTCTGTCTGT
Source organism: Mastomys natalensis (assembly GCA_021653895.1). Taxonomy (NCBI): domain Eukaryota; kingdom Metazoa; phylum Chordata; class Mammalia; order Rodentia; family Muridae; genus Mastomys; species Mastomys natalensis. The sequence continues at coordinate 133,811 of JAJTUV010003394.1, read as the reverse complement.
CTTTCTCTGTGTGTGTGTGTGTGTGTGTGTGTGTATAAACAACAAAAAGACCTTAAGTGGAAAGGAAAATAACAAGAAAGATGTAGGGAAGGAAGAGAAAGAAATGGAATAAATGTGATATGAAAGCAGCATATGGGCCTATTACAGAGGAAAAAATGGAAACAGTCAGAGGGGAAATGAATGAAAATTAAGACAGCAGATGAAGGATTTGAATCAAAAAATATATTGATATGTGCATGGGCTTATATGGTGGTGTATACAACTTTAATCCCATCATTTGGGAGGCAGAAACAGACAGATTCTACTGTCTAAAGCAAGCATAGTCTACATAGTGTGTTGCAGACCAGCCCTGGCTTTATGATACCTTGTTTTGAAGGAAAAAAAGGAAAGAACCAAAAAAGGCATACAAGTATGAAAATATAATAATTACATCACTTCACATGGTAACATAAAAATAATTTCAAAGGGGAAAACAAAACAAAATTATTGCTATATTGGCTACTTTTATATGTACTAATAGTTCCAATACTTGCATGTGAAGGTGAAAGGAACAAAATTTCAAGATGAACTTTAGCTACATAATGAATTGGAGTATTTTCTGTGCAAGTTACAGGAGACACACTTCAAACAAAAGAAAAGGAGACAAGGGAATAGAAAAAGTTATAACTAAATAGTTCATCAAATAATGTTATGGATTACTTGTAGACTTGTGTAGGATGCAAAAGTTCCTGAGTTGAATAACTGATAATCAAAAAATTTAAATAACAAAACAAAAATCGAAAGAAAAAATGTATGGATATTAAAATGTTAAAAGGGTGGTTTTATGCATTGCCTCACCCCACTTATACATCTTTTTCTGGACTTTCTAATACATATGTTCTTCTTTTTCTAACTATATTCATTTTGTAGTTATATTTTAAATTATTTTTTATTTTATTTTTTAAAAATCATAGTCTGCATGATGTATGTTTATGGGCACAAGTGCCACTGAACAAATAACAGTTTTTGGAGTAAGTCTCCCTATTTTCATATTATTACATGTTCCATCCATTTGCCTGTGAATTTCATGAATTCATTGTTTTTAATAGCTGAGTAGTACTCCATTGTATAAATGTACCACATTTTCTGTATCCATTCCTCTGTTGAAGGACATCTGGGTTCTTTCCAGCTTCTGGGTATTATAAATAAGGCTGCTAGGAACATAGTGTCCTTGTTTTATGTTGGAGAATCTTTTGGGTATATGCCCAGGAGTGGTATAGCTGAGTCCTCAGGTAGAGCTATGTTCAATTTTCTGAGGAACTACCAGAATGATTTCCACAGTGCTTGTACCAGCTTGCAATTCCATCAACAATGAAGGTGCCTTCCTCTTTCTCCACATCCTTGCCAGCATCTGCTGTCACCTGAGTTTTTGATTTTAGCCATTCTGACTGGTGTGAAGTGGAATCTCAGGGTTGTTTTGATTTGACATTTCCCTGATGACTAAGGATGCTGAACATTTCTTTAGGTGCTTCTAGGCCATTTGAAGTTTCTCAGTTGAAAATTCTTCATTTAGCTCTGTACCCCATTTTTTTAAAAGGGTTATTTGATTGTCTTGAGTCTAACTTTTTGAGTTCTTTGTATATATTGGATATTAGCCTTCTATGAGATATAGGATTGGTAAAGATCTTTCTTCAATCCGTTGGTTGCCATTTTGCCCTATTGACAGTGTCCTTTGCCTTACAGAAGCTTTATAATTTTATAAGGTCCCATTTATCGATTCTTGATCTTAGAGCATAAGCCCTTGGTGTTCTGGAAAATTTCCCTATACCCATGCATTCGAGGCTCTTCCCCACTTTCTTTTTTATTAGTTTTAGTGCATCTGGTTTTATGTGGAGGTCCTTGATCCACTTGGACTTGAGCATTGTGTGAGGAGATGAGAAAGGATCAATTTGCATTTTTCTACATGCTGACCTCTAGTTGAACCAGCACCATTTGTTGAAAATGCTGTCTTTTTCCACTGGATGGTTTTAGTTCCTTTGTCAAAGATCAAGTGACCTTAGATGTATGAGTTGTATGAGTTCATTTCTGGGTCTTCAATTCTATCCCATTGATCTATTTGCTTGTCACTTTACCAATACCATGCTGTTTTAATCACTATTATGCTGTAGTACAGCTTGAGGTCAGGGATGGTGATTCCCCAGATGTTCTTTCATTGTTCAGAATAGTTTTCGCTATCCTGGATTTTTTGTTATTCCAAATTAATTTGAGAATTGCTATTTCTAACTCTATGAAGAATTGAGTTGGAATTTTGATAAGGATTGCATTGAATCTGTAGATTGCTTTCAGTAAATTGCCATTTTTACTGTATTAATTCTGCCAATCAATAAACATGGGAGATCTTTCCATCTTCTGAGATCTTCTTCAATTTCTTTCTTCAGAGACATGAAGTTCTTCTGATACAGATAGTTCACTTGCTTGGTTAGAGTTACATCAAGGTATTTTATATTATTTGTGACTATTGTGAAGGATGTCTTTTCCCTAATTTCTTTCTCACTTATTTATCCTTTGAATAGAGGAAGGCTAATGATTTGTTTGAGTTAATTTTATATCCAGCCAATATGCTGAAGTTGTTTATCAGCTGTAAGAGTTCGCTGGTGGAATTTTTTGGGTCACTTAAGTATACTATCATATCATCTGCAAATAGTGATATTTTGACTTCTTCCTTTCCAATTTGTATCCCTTTGTCCTCCTTTTGTTGTCTAATTGCTCTAGCTAGAACTAAAAGTACTAAATAACTGCTAGCATTGTGTTTTGCCTTTTTCCCTGGATGTTTCCTTAAAGTAATGATTTGTTTTGGAAAAAAAAAAAACACCTTTATATATTATATTTTGATCATTTTCTCCTCTCCTAATTCCTTTATAACCTCTCAACTCACCCCAATTTTATTTTTTATTTTTCTCTTTTTGTATCTCTTTATAAAACAAACAATAAACAAAGACTAAATAAAAAAAGGAAAACAAAAAGACCACAACACAAAATCAAAATAATTAAGTAGAAGACCAATGACAGTTAAAAAAAATGACTAAATGAAACAATATGAGACAAAATACCACTGAGTTCATTTGTGTTGACCAATTACTACTGGGCTTGGGACCTGCCCTAGTATGGTTAATATACACAGTGAGATTCTGGTGAAGGAAGCAAATTTTTCCTTTGTCTATTTCTTTAGGTGTCAACTGCAGATAGCTTCTTGGTTAGGGGTAGGAGCTTATATACATTCTCCCTTCTCAGCCCTGGGAACCCATCTAGCCTACACTTGTGCATGTCTTGCATGTGCTACCACAGTGCCTGTGTATTAATATGTGCATCAGTCCTGTTGTGTCTGGAAGTAACTGTTTTCTTGGAGTCATTTATAACATGTGACTCTTTCAGTCTCTGTGCTTTGATTCTGCAGAAATCCCTGAGACCAGATGGAAGGGAGTGGTTGCATGAAGACATATCATTTTGAACTAAGTGCTACAAAGACTCTTACTCTTTGCACATAGTCCAGTTGTAGTCTCTGAGTTAGTTTCCATCTACAGCAAGAAGAAACTTCTCTGATGATGGCTGAGCATGGTACTGACCTATTGGTATAGCAGTATGTCATTAGTAGTCATTCATAAGAATAAAATTATTAGCTTTTTTCTTAGGCCCATGATTTATCTAATACCAGGTTCTTGTCAGATTTATCAGTGCTGAGTGTGATTTTTCAACTCATGGAGTGGGTTTTAACCCAAGCAGAAAATGGTTGATTACTCCTATAATATTCATGGGCTGCTTTAACTTTTTAACATAGATCCCACCTGACTTCTAGAAACTCTATTCACTTTTGCCAATTCTTAATCCATAGAATCCTCTACCAGGAAATCTCTGGCCATACTGTGGTGGAACTCATTTTGGAATTTTCATTATACTTCTACTTCTCTATTATCTCCAGAATTACTCTTAGCTCTATAGCAGCCTGCTTTTAGGAGCCCCTCCTCCCAGTACACCTTTGTTCCCATGGTACTTTGCCTCTTGGTGTGGAGTCTGATTTCCCTAGCCCTTTACATTTCCACATTCAGCCCTTCTTCTTAGCCCATCTCCATTTCATTCTGTGATCCACCAACCTGTAAAAGCACTATACCAGGGACAGCATAGCAACCAAACTTTCCTAGGATACAGAGAGGTAGCAGTAACCAAAACACAGCACAGCCATTTAAAAAAGACAACAACATCAAGAAAAAAGACAGTCATTATAACTCAAGATGTCTAGACCATAGTGTAAAAATACAAACATGACATCCAAAACAATATGCCTCCACCAGAGTCTAGCAACTCTATTCAATAGGCCCTAAAGAATGGAATATAGCTGAACACAACAATAAGGATATCAAAATAGCAATTATTAATGTGCTCAAGGGTCTTAGAGAAGCTATGAATAAATGTTTTAATGAAGTCTGTGAAAGTATAAACAAACAGTTAAATGAAATATTGAAAATAATTCAAGGCATAAAAATAAAGTTTAACAAGGAAATAAAATCACTACAGAAAAATCAAATTGAGAAGAAACTGGAGATCTAATTATTTCTTTAAAATTCACTTCCTTTATTGGAGAAATTTGAAATTATATAGAGTATTCAAGCATAAATGGATATATCTTATATATTAGTTGTATGTATTGCTATTTTATGATATATAGCTATATGTCTATCTGTCTGTCTATCTATCTATTTGTATTTTGAAGATTGAGCTCCAGTTTTCATCTAAGTTAGGCAAGTATTATACCACTGAGCTTCATCTTAAACATAAAATATATTATTTTATCAAATATGTATTTTCATTTTGACTTTTCTTCTTTTTATTTGAACATAATTGTATCATAAAATAATTGTATTCATTGTGCTGTTTTCAACATGCAAACATATTTTATAACATAGAATTCTCTAGTGCCATTTCATGCCTCCCATGCCTAGCTTCCCACAGAGTATTTTACTTTTCTTCTAGTCTCTCATCTACTTTCTATCTTCCCTTTCTGAAATACATATGATACATTCTTATTTATTTACTTCTACTTGTCTACCTTATTTTGATTAGCATGATGACATCCACCTTCAACTTTTGTTTTATATGGCAAATGTCATGATTTCCTTTTTCTTTATGGATGCATAAATGTCACTGGCATATATATTACACTTCCTTTATCTATTCACCTACTGATGTGCATGTATCTGATTTTGTAACTTGTCTATTATAAATAGATGTGCAGGCAACTCTGTTTTATTTTTACTTAAGTTCTTTAGGGTATATAACAAGGAGTGATATAGTGAGATGGCAAGGTAGTTCTGAATTCCTTAAAGAGTTGTCTGTTATACATATTTCATAGAGGCTAAAATAGTTTACTTTTCCATCAGTAATGAATAAGGGTTCTTTTATTCTTCATATTATCATTATTACATTGCTTGTTTTCTCAATTACAGACATGGATGAGATGATATGTCCATGTAGTTTAGATTGACTTGAATTATCCTAGTAGTCAAACATAATGAATTTTATTTTATACAACAGTTGAGCATAACTATTTCTTATTTTGGGAATTGCCTGTACAGCTTCTTTGTTCATTTTGTAATGGGATTACATGACTTTTTATTTAATGAAATATTTTACTAAGCAAATATTTATTGAAGACTGTTTGGAAAAATGCTCAGGGGTCTGAGATAAAACATGGCAATTGTCTTGGAGCTCCTACAACTTTAACTCCATAAATGGATATATGAAAATTCACAGAAATAAATTAGTATGTAGATTTATGCCTACAGGAAGTCTTTAATATATTAACTCTTCCTGCCAAGCAGCCCATTTCCTTTTCCTTGGCCCATGTCAGATACTTGCCAAGAAGCCCCAAAAGCTCTCTGCCTCTCCCCCTTTTTCATTTTATAAACAAGACTGAGCCTGTCTTAGGTCATTCTGACAAGAATGCCTTCCTTACCCATCATGGAATATGCATTATCAAAAGCAATTCACTTTTGTCTTAGGTTGGTACAGCTGTGTGCAGAATCTTACTTGTCCTTGGCTTGCCAGCCTGTTAATTTAATAACTCTGTCTGTAGGTCCATTTTCAGTTTCAAGCCATGTACTTTGGCTTGTCTTTGGTTAAAGACAAGCTTTAACATGATGGGCAGGAATGAAAGTATTCCTAGGACAAAAAGGGCTAGCCTGATCAAGCTATATGTGCCATTCTTAAAGCTTGACCAAAATAGAAATAATGACCTCAGGCCATGGGTAATTTTTTTTGCATATATACTGGATCACCACTCAGCAGAGCAGCATCTTGTAATTCATAAGCTCCCTATGTATTATTAAATGATCCCAAGAGGTGTTAGAATTATGCCAAATACGCTTAAAATGTCATTAAACTTCTTCCTAATAATAATGACTACCACTGTAAATTTTAGAACTAACACGAATCCAATGGCTGCTTACTCTTAAACTCTGAACCTCCTTCCAATAATTTGAATAGGCTAAAGAGCATCAATCTGTTGTTCCAAATGCCTATCTAAATCATCTTGTATATTCAACACAATATGACACTGGCCAAGGACAAGGAAGTGGACTTCAGCCTGGAATATGAAATTAGGCTAGAACAAAGAAGTAATTTCAGGTAGGAATCTAAATCTTAGGCTAGAACAAAGAAGTAGGCTTCAGACATGAAAATGACTTTGGATTAGGACAGGAAAGTGGGCTCAGATATTTTGGCCATCCTGATAAGCCCTTAGAAACAGTGATCACAGGAGTGTTCACCGAACTTTGTTTATTGCCTTGCTTGTTCTTTGAATATTTATGTTTATTGTTCCTTGACTATTTGCATCTATTGTATTGCTAGTTCCTCAACCTAGAATTGACCTTAATACTTGCATGTAATTAAATGGTATAAAAGTAAAAAGGAGGAGGGGGGATAAGATAGGAGTTTTCTAGGGAGGGGAAATGGGGAAAGTGGATGGTAGCTGAAATGTAAATAAAGAAAACATCCAATAAAAATATATTAACTATTTACAATGCCTGAGTAACCTGTGTTCCATAATCCATCATCCATGAGACATCCAAAAGATAGCATTTCCTAGCACTCTTGCCCATATTCTAGCTCTAAGAATCATTCTGTACCCTTCTTCATTATCTTCTCTGGATTTTGGAGGGGGTAAGATATATATCCAATTTAAGAGTGAGCAATCAATAGTTATCTATTTTCATTCACCAGTTATGATTCTCTACATTAATGATCATCAACTAAAATAAGTCTTCTAAGCCTAGTTTGAGAACATCACTAGTACAAGATTCCAAATATAAAAAAATATAGAAAGTAGTTGGGCTACATGCCCATTTAGCAAACAATCTGTATTCAGATCCTTCCTGGGACCTATAACCTCCATAGCCATAGATTTCTATTCAGATTTACAATTCTACACAGCTCCTTTGAGTGTACCTTAATTCAATCAGGAAACTATTAGTTACTCTCAAAACAATCATACTATTACTACATCAGAAGTTTGCATGATCAGAAGATCATAAGCAAACGCTACTTGGGGAGAAAATGTTCTATTTCCATTTTACAACTCTTAGATCACATTCCATCACTGAGAGAAGTCAGGGCAAGAACTAAAGGCAGAAACCTAGAGTCAAGAACTGAAGTAGAAGCCATGTTAGAGTGTTCCTTTACAGGCTTCCCCCCCTCCCCTGGCTTCTTAATCTGGCTTTCTTATACAAGACTACCTGCCCAGTGACTTTCTTATACAAGACCACCACCACAGTGAGATGAGTCTCTCCACATCAATAATTTATTGTAAAAAGTTCACCAGACTGATTGTTCACAACCCACATTTTCTAGATAAGTCACTTTTCTACTTCCTGAATATATTACCATCTGCAAGCCCACAAACCTAGCTTCAGACTACCATCCAGAAACCTTCTTCATTTACAAGTATCTCTTTGTAATTCCCCTCTTGCCATACTTGCAGCTATCTTTGCAGCCACATGCTTAGCTTCACAGTAATGGTCTCATAACATGTTTTCTTTAAGAACTGCCTTTGCCTGGCAATATACTTCTTCCTCATTCCTGTTGCCATTGCCAACTCAGTATCCACAGGCCTCACTCTATACACCTAGATTCAGAGCCATCTTTTCCAGGTCCAGTTAGGTAGCTCATTAATCAATTTTACCTGGTTTATACCATGTTATCCCTGCCCTGCATTGACTCAATCTAAGACAGATCAGATTACCACATGAGACAAACAATGAAAGGAAGAAATCCTCATGTATTATTCCATTAAACCTACTAAATTATAGAAGTCTTCTCTAATGTAAGGTAAACCTTAGATGAACCCAAAGACACAGAAAATTAAAAAAAATATATATATAAACTTTATCAAGTAATCTTAATAAGACAAGAAGAAACTGCTAACTAAACCCCAAAAGGATAACAATAAGTGACTGATAATGTCCAAACAAACACAAATACATATCTGAATAAAATGTCAAAAATAATTCAGAGTTTGGAAACTGAAAGCAATAGAGATAGAATCATTGAAGAGAAAAGAAATTGAAGTGAAGACAAGATTGAAGAATTCAATATTCCAATTAGATAACTTTTGGGAATAGCTTGTAAGTTCAGTACATGAAAGACAATAAAGAATATTAGAACCCAGAGATAAAGTAGAGTGGCTAAATGAAATAAGAAAGGAAAATAAATAAATTAATTAAAACCACAGGAAACGAACATGTAAGAAATGTAGAACACCCAATGCTAACAAAGAAATTTAGGCAGCTAATAAATACAAAGAGTAGGAGAGACAATATTCCCCTGGTAAGAGTACACCATTTGGTTACTCAATATCAAATATTAAGTCCTGAAAACATATACAATAATATGGTACAGACTGAGCATATCATATTTGGAATATATGTACACACCTACATATATGTGTATAAAAGCCATTGATAAAAAAAAAAAAAGAGTTCATGAAGTTGGAAGAGAACAAGGAAGGGTTTGGAGGGAAAAAAGAGAGTGGGAACATTGTGATCACATTATAGTCTCAAAATTAAAAAAAAAAAAAAAAAAACCTACTTAAAAACAAGACCAAACCTTCAAATTAAAAACATAAAAAACAGAGTCAAATCTCGGGTCAAAGGCACAAATCAGATTTTTAACAAGTTTACAGAAGAGAACTCCCTAAACTTAGGAAAGAAAAACCCTTGCAGATACAAAAAGCACACAAAATATTTACTATAATAGACTAAAAAAGATTAGCCATGTATAGGTATACATACATGTACATGCATATGCATATGGATATACATTCCATGATTAACTTGAATATAAATTAGTAAAAGATATTAATTGAAACTATTTAATAACCTTCTGTTAAATTAACAAACTTCCAAATACCACAATTTAAAAATTTATTTTAGTTTTATGTTGTTAGTTCTATGAAAGTTTCAAAAATAATGTTCACCTCTCTACTTCCAACACTTCCTGGACATACACTTCCCTACACACCCAAGTTTGTCTCTTTAAAAAATAAGCTTTCATAACAAATTTGTGCTACCCAAATATTCATGAAAATAACATCTTCCCCTGCAGAATGATCAACTTACAGGGAATACACTCTAAAAGAAAATTGTCTCTTCCTTTCCCAGCAGCTGACAATTGTAAATGGTTCCAGGGCTTGTGGTAGGGTTCTATGTTCCACAGACCTCTCCATGTTTAAATTTGGTCTGGTTCGAGATTACATGGGTATGTATGTCAAATTATCTACCCAGTTTCCTCTGGTTTTCTAGGTTGCACAGAGAATGCTAATCATACTCCATTTACCCTAGTGGAAAAAAGTTTGCCTATTGATCCTCTCACTCTATAGGATGACTAAATAGTAATGTTTACTGTGTTTATGATAACACGATATGCTATATTTGTATATTTTATCTATAAACTCCTATTGTTCAGGGTTTACTTCCTTTGCTCATATACAGTTTCTATCAGAGCATAGAGCATTTTGTTGTTTCCCTGGTAGTATATTTCTCATATATTCTATAAGACCTAGCAGAAATATTTCTCCAGGCTTCCAATGTATCATAAGTATCTGCAAACATATCCATTTACATTTGATTTTAAAATGTATATGTTAACCTTGTATATCAAGTAAAATTTCTATTTTCCATCAAAATTCCATCATTTATATACTTTTATAACATTTACATTATTAACTCATTTACTATAATTCATATATCCTATTATATTTGTTGCTTTATAGTAAAATGACAAAAATTGTATACGTCACCAACCAAGCAGCAAAATTATATGTGTGTGTGCATGTATTATATTATAAAAAGTTAAGTTTAGATTACTTACATAATATTACATACCTTACACACACACTTATTGTTAAATAATAATATAAACAAATATCAGAAAATAAGTAAATTATAAGTTAAAAATGTAAATTCTAATTTATTTACCATGAAAGCTAGTATACTATTCTTCAAGTATTGATCTTATATGTATGTCTGTCCCTAGTAATCTAACATTCTTTTTTGAATAAATAAATAAATAAATAATTGAGATATTTTAATTTGATTTTCATTCTGAAATTAACATATGAGTAGAAATAATTTTATTTTGAGGAATTTAAAAACTCCTATTTGGAGGGGAGCCTTCAGTCCTTCTTAGAAGGAGTAACAAAATACTCAAGGGTGCAAATATGGAGACACAGTGCAGGACAGAAACTGAAGGAGGGACCATCTACAGACCATTCCACCTGGAAATCCATCTTTGTGCAGTCACCAAAGGTAGAGGTTGATGTGGATGTCAGGATGTACATGCTGACAGGAGCCTGATATAGCTGTCTCCTTAGAGGTCTACAAGAGTCTGACATACTCAGAGGCAGATGCTCACAGCTAACCATTAAACTGATCATGGGGTTACCAATGAAGAAGATAGAGTGAAGACTGAAGGAGTTGAGAGGATTCGGGACACCATGAGGAAAGCAACAATCCCAACCAACCAGAGCCCCAGGGTCTAAACCACCAGCCTGGGAGCACTTAGGGAGGGACCCATGGCTACAGCTATATATGCAAGGGAGCTATATATAAGTGGGAGAAGACATCCTTGGTCCCATGAAGGCTGGAGGTCGTGGGGGGGGGATACTCGAGGGTGGGGAGGTGAGGTACAGGGGAGGGTGGAAGGGGGTACACCAACGTGGAGGCAGGAGGAGGGGGGAAGGGATATGCGTTCCTGGGAGGGAGGGGGGGAAATGGGGTAAGGAGAGAACATCTGAAATGTAAAAAAACATTTCCAATAAAAAATTTCCAATAAAAAAAAAAAAACAAAACAAAAAAAAAAACAATAAAAAATAAACAAAAACAACAACAACAACAACAAAAAACTCCTATTTGGGAATTTCATTCTTTTGCAATATTATACCTAGTTTAGTAGATTGGTCTAGTAGTACTGATAAATAAGATGAGGAAATATACTTAATAATGTCCTATTTATTGATACAGATAATTGTGTTGTTGATGTCTCTTCAGATAATCTTATTCAAAGTTTAAATGTTGTATATTTGTTGTACCCCTTGACATATGCCTAATATATTGCAAAGTATATGTGTATTTCTCTTTCATGAAAATGCCTAAGAACTTTATGATTCTGCAAGTAATGTCATTATTTTTTGATTACACTATCTTTTACTTTTCAAGTGGATGAACTAAATCCTTTACACAAGTAATGCAGTGAGACCTTGTATCACATGTAAACAGGTTAAATGTAATCTTTCAATTTATAATCTGTATATTTGTACATAGATCATAAATCATCTTAATTACAAACCAAACACTGCTTTTTCACTTGGCCCAAGTTAGCTATTCATCATTTCCTTGCTACAAGTGCAGAGTGAAATGTGCCTTAGATGTTTATGTTAAGTTATTGAAAATGAAAAATTGTATATTGACTTATGATGACCAAGAAGCCAAATTAAGAATCAATATTATCCAACATGGCTAAGATCAAAACCTCAGGTGACAATACATGTTGGCTAGTATGTGGAGAAATAGAAATACTCCTCTATTGCTGGTGAGATTGCAGACTGGTACAACCACTTTGGAAATCAATCTGGAGGCTCCTCAGAAAACTGGAAATAGATCTACCTGAAGTCTCAGCAATACCACTCTTAGGAATATACCCAAAAGATGCACCATCATGCCACACAGGGGCACGTGTTCCACTGTATTCATAGATGCCTTGTTTGTGATAACCAGTATCTGGAAATAACCCAGATGTCCCAGGACAGAAGAATGGATACAGAAAATGTGGTTCATTTACACAATGGAATACTACTCAGCTATTAAGAATGAGGATATCTTGCATTTTGGAGGCAAATGGACAGAACTAGAAAATATCATCCTGAGTGAGGTAACTCAGACCCAAAAGGATGTGTGTGGCATTTATTCACGAATAAGTAGATATTAGACAGAAAAAAGTACAGAATACCCAAGATACAGTCCAAAAAACTCAAGAAGGACAACAAGCTGAAGGGCCCAAATGAGGACTCCTCAGTCCCACTTGAGAGGAAGATGAAAGCAATCAAAAGCAGTGAGGGAGGAAGGGAGCTGGGAAGAAAAGTGGACAGGGTCAGAGGAATAGGGGAACCTGATCTGATATTGGGTGATGGAAAAGGACTGAAGCCCTGAGGACCAACAGAAAGAATGGAAACATGCAATCTCGGGAAGTAGGATGTTTGGGCTGACCCTCCAAAATGCACCAGAGACCTGGGAGGTAAGAGATTCTCAGGACTCAAAGGGAGGGACCTTAGATAAAATGCCCTATAGTAGGGAGAGAGGGAACTTACAGTACCCATCTCCAGCAGGAAGACAGAGCATCAAGTGAGGGACGATGTTGCCATCCTACAGTCAAAACTCTGACCCATAATTGTTCCTGTCTAAAAGAACTACAGGGATGGAAATGGAGAAAAGCCTGAGGAAAAGAAGGTCCAGAGACAGGCTCTAAGTAGGATCCAGCTCAAGGGGAGGCCCCATGGCCTGACACTATTACTGAGGCTATGAAGCGATCACAAAAAGGACATATTATGACAGTTCTCTTAAAGACCCAACAAGCAGCTGAAAGAGTCAGATGCAGATATTTGCACCCAACCAATGGACAGAAGCTGCTGACCTCTGTGGTTGAATTATGGGAAAGGCTGAAAGAAGCTGAGAAGGAGAGCCACCCTGTAGGAGGACCAACAGTCTCAACTAACCTGGGCCCCCAAGATCTCTCAAAAACTGAACCACCAACCAGGAAGCATACACCAATATAAAGCCTCCAACGCATATAAAACAGAGGACTGCCAGGTCTGGGTTTAGTCAGAGAATATGCACCTAACCCTCAAGAGACTGGAGGCTCCAGGGAGTTTAGAGCTCTGGTGGGGTGGAGCCATCCTTGTGGAGACAAGAGAACAGGGAGGAGGTATGGGATGTCGAATAGTTAGAGGGTGGACTGAGGGGAATAAAATCTGGAGTATAAAAAAAGAAATGAAAAATAAAGTGTAAAATGCACTAAATTGTTTAAAAATAAATAATATATACTAACTGAGAACTATAGTGGCTTTTATGTTTCTTCAATGTCTCAAGTTTTCTAGTTAGAAGAAACTACTGGTGCCACTGAAGATGCTCCATGTCTGTGTCACAGTCACCATGGCAAAAAGCTTTACAGGACTTTTTTTTTTTTTTTTAACTATTGAACAAGAGGATCTTTCTAGTAATAGTGTTAAAGGTAGATTTCAAACTGAAGAGAGATTTGTGTATTAGTTAGAAAACTGTGAAAAACTATAATAAAGATATGGAAAATTTAGAAACTTTTTCTACATGTCTTGCTATAAACAAACCCAAAAGACAGGAAATGGGTGTTTTACAAGACAACACAGAGAAACATGCATTAATAATACCAATCATTTTACTTTTGGATTAAATTACACATGTAGAAAAGATATACTTATTAACAGTTTAATGTATGAAGCAAATCCAGATTTCTGAATATGAAGGTTCATATATGATATTAGTTAAAGTCTACATAAAGTAGGGCCTCTATACTTACATATTAAATTTACTTTCTGGTTAGTGTTTTTTGTTATATAAACAATTATACCTTTATTTTCCAGTCTAAACCTTTGGCATCAAGTTTACATAATTTTTCTAAATATCCATGTTTGCTCAGAAGCAGTTTACCATTCTAAAAATAACCAGGAAAAGAACAGCTTCAACAGAAATTTTTTTCCAATAGAGAAGAAGGAAAGAAAAAAGAAAATGATAAGAGAAATGCTAACTAAGGTAAAAATGGATGATGACAGAAAATAGGCGGTCACAAATGTCCCAGAAAATAGGTCAGTAAGTTCGGCAAAAAGCCTACAGGCAGTCAAGCACATCAGTAAAATGATTTGGGAGTATAAAACGTTTCTTGGCCAGTTGTGATTTCCTCTGAGTAAAGAAATCTACAGGCTAACAGGCTTATTCTCATCAGCCAAGCTGGTATGTGTGCATGCTCTTCATGTGAAGAGTGCAGCATCCAGCCCAATTTGTGCTTGGAATATATTGGTACTTCCTTTTTTTTTTTTTTTTTTTATTGGAAATTTTTTTTTTTACATTTCAGATATTCTCCCTTACCCCATTTCCCCCCTCCCTCCCAGGAACTCATTATCACTTCCCCCATCCTCCTGCCTCCACATTGGTGTACCCCCACCCACCCTCCCCTGTACCTCACCTCCCCACCCTCGAATACCCCCCCCACGACTCCAGCCTTCATGGGACCAAGGATGTCTTCTCCCACTTATATATAGCTCCCTTGCATATATAGCTGTAGCCATGGGTCCCTCCCTAAGCGCTCCCAGGCTGGTGGTTTAGACCCTGGGGGCTCTGGTTGGTTGGGATTGTTGCTTTCCTCATGGTGTCCCGAATCCTCTCAACTCCTTCAGCCTTCACTCTATTTCTCCATTGGGAACCCCATGATCAGTTTAATGGTTAGCTGTGAGCTTCTGCCTCTGAGTATGTCAGACTCTTGCAGACTTCTAAGGAGACAGCTATATCAGGCTCCTGTCAGCATGTACATCCTGACATCCACATCAACCTCTACCTTTGGTGACTGCACATAGGATGGATATCCAGGTGGAATGGTCTGTCTCTCCTTTGGTTTCTGTCCTGCACTGTGTCTCCATATTTGCATACTTGAGTATTTTGTTACTCCGTCTAAGAAGGACTGAAGCCCCCACTACTTGGTAATCATTCTTCATGAGCTTTATGTGGTCTGTGAGTTGAATCTTGGGTATTTCAGGCTTCTGGGCTAAAATCCAATAATCAGTGAGTGAATACCATGTATGTTTCTGTAAGGCAAAGGACACTGTCAATAGGACAAAACGGCAACCAACAGATTGGGAAAAGATCTTTACCAATCCCACATCCGATAGAGGACTAATATCCAATATATACAAAGAATTCAAGAAATTAGACTCTAGGCAACCAAATAACCCTATTAAAAAATGGAGTAAGGAGCTAAACAAAGAATTCTCAACTGAGGAAATGCGAATGGCCGAGAAGCACCTAAAGAAATGTTCAGCATCCTTGGTCATCAGGGAAATGCAAATCAAAACAACCCTGAGATTCCACTTCACACCAGTCAGAATGGCTAAATTAAAAAACTCAGGTGATAGCAGATGCTGGCGAGGATGTGGAGAAAGAGGAACACTCCTCCATTGTTGGTGGGATTGCAAGATGGTGCAACCACTATGGAAAACAGTCTGACGGTTCCTCAGAAAATTGGACATATCACTACCTGAGGACCCAGCTATACCACTCCTGGGTATATATCCAGAGATGCTCTAACACATAACAAGGATATATGCTCCACTATGTTCATAGCAGCTTTATTTATAATAGCCAGAAACTGGAAAGAACCCAGATGCCCTTCAACAGAGGAATGGATGCAAAAAATGTGGTACATTTATACAATGGAATATTACTCAGCTATTAAAAACAATGAATTTGATAAATTCTTATATAAATGGATGGAACTAGAAAATATCATCCTGAGTGAAGTAACCCAATCACAAAAGAACATACATGATATTGGTACTTCTAAAATATTTTGTGAAAATATTGGATATAGGGAATTTTTATATGATGCTGTTAGTTACATAGCAACATGTGACTAATTTACAAGAAGATTATATTGATGGTGACAAAGTGAAAATTTATTTCACAATCCCTAATCTATTGCTTCTATGACATCATGTGTTTACCTGCAAATTGTGCTTTGAGGCGATTGTTTTTGTAAAAGAAAAATGTGAAATTTACATATAGTACCCAGTTCATTTTTCACCACATAAAGAGTCATTAAATTTTAACAATGATCAGATGAAGTATTTATTTATAATATCTTGGTGACATACCAGGATAAATATGGTTTTGGGATTTTAAACTATAGTTAAACCCTTTTATAATCAATTGTATCCATATATTTTTAATAAGAATAGAATTAATATGTAGTATACATACTCTGAACTGGGCTCTGGAATTAGAAAATAAAGATAAAATGTTCACTGAGACAGTGACTTTATAATGCCAGTATATAAAATGATAGAGCTGAGAATAAAATCATTCTACTTACTTTAATACACACAACTCCATATACCCATTTGAAAGTGTATGATTTGGGTAGTGAATTGTTTGGCTATTCTACTCAACTTCCTTTCTACTGTTTGGTTAGGTTTTGATTTTTTTTCTAGAATGTCCAGTGCCTCTGGGTGCTCTGGGCACCTGTTTTCTTGTTGTTGTTTTGTTTGTTTGTTTGTTTGTTTTTATTGGATTTTTTATTTACATTTCAGATGTTATCCCCTTACCCTATTTCCACCCCCTGCCCAGGAACCCCCTATCCCATCGCCCCTCCTCAAGCTTCTCTGCAGATGTGCCCCTACCTACCCACCCACTCCCACCTCCCCACCCTTGAGTTCCCCCATACATGGAGTCCAGTCTTCATGGGACCAAGGATCTCCTTTCCCACCTATGCCTGACAGGCCCATCCTCCCTTGCATATACAGCTGGGGCCATGGATCCCTCCCTAAGTGCTCCCAGCCTGGTGGTTTAGATCTTGGGAGCTCTGATTAACTGTTGGTATTGTTGCTTTCCTCATGAGGCAGCAAACCCTTTCAGTTCCTTCAGTCTTCACTCTAACTCCTCCATTGGGAACCCCTTAATCAGTTCAATGGTTAGCTGCGAGCATCCATCTCTGAATATGTTAAACTCTGCCAGACCTCTAAGGACACAGCTATATCAGGCTCCCGTCAGCATGCACTTTCTGACATCCACATTAGCACATGGGATGGATACTTAGTTGGGATTGTCTCCAGACGGCCCCTCATTCAGTTTCTAAAACTGTCCAGTGGAAAAAGGACAGCATTTTCAACAAATGGTGCTGGTGCAACTGGAGGAAACATGTAGAAGAATGCAAATTGATCCATTCTTATCTCCTTGTACAAAGCTCATTTCTAAGTAGATAAAGGACCTCCACAAA
Source organism: Mastomys natalensis (assembly GCA_021653895.1). Lineage (NCBI taxonomy): Eukaryota > Metazoa > Chordata > Mammalia > Rodentia > Muridae > Mastomys > Mastomys natalensis. Next base: position 116,216 of record JAJTUV010003394.1, on the reverse strand, counting down.
AAAGCAGACACACTGAAACTAATAAAAGAGAAGGTGAGGAAGAACCTCGAATACTTGGGCACAGGGGAAATGTTCCTGAACAGAACACCAATGGCTTATGCTCTAAGATCAAGAATTGAAAAAAATGGGACTTCATAAAATTGCAAAGTTTCTGTAAGGCAAAGGATACTGTCAATAGGACAAAATGGCAAACAACAGATTGGGAAAAGATCTTTTCCAATCCCACATCTGATAGAGAACTAATATCCAATATATACAAAGAACTCAAATTATACTTCAGACAACCAAATAACCCTATTAAAAAATGGGGTACAGAGATTAACGAAGAATTCTCAACTGAGGAAACTCAAATGGCCATGAAGCACCTAAAGAAATGTTCGGCATCCTTAGTCATCAAAGAAATGCAAGTCAAAACAACCCTGAGATTCCACTTCACACCAGTCAGAATGGCTAAAATAAAAAACTCAGGTGATAGCAGATGCTGGCGAGGATGTGGAGAAAGAGGAACACTCCTCCATTGTTGGAGGGATTGCAAGATGGTACAACCACTTTGGAAATCAGTCTGGCAGTTTCTCAGAAAATTGGACATAACATTACCTGAGGACCCAGCTACACCACTCCTGAGCATATACCCAGAAGATGCTCTAAAATATCACAAAGACATATGCTCCACTATGTTCATAGCAGCCTTATTTATAATAGCCAGAAAACTGGAAAGAACTCAGATGTCCTTTAACAGAGGAATGGATACAAAAATTGTGGTACATTTACACAATGGAATATTACTCAGCTATTAAAAACAATGAATTTGAGAAATTCTTAGGTAAATGGACGGAACTAGAAAATATCATCCTGAGTGAGGTAACCCAATCACAAAAGAACACACAGGGTATTCACTCACTGACAATTGGATATTAACCCAAAAGCTTGAAATACCCAAGATTCAACTCACAGACCACATGAAGCTCATGAGGAAGGAAGACCAAAGTATAGTTGCTTTGGGCCTTCTTAGAAGGAGTAACAAAATACTCAAGGGAACAAACAGGGTTTTGATTTTTTTATAATAGTATTTTATGTGCATTTCTGTGAGAGTGTCAAATCCCCTGGAATTGGAGTTACAAACAGTTGAGAGCTGACATGTAGTTGTTACAGATAGAACTAGGGTCCTTTGGAAGAGGACCCAGTGCTCTTAAAAATTGAGCCATCTCTCTAGACCCTAGGTTTTGATGTAATTTAATGTTTGGGGCTGACAAAAGGAATATGGCAAAGGGTAAAAGGAGATGGAAAAAATTCTTCCTGAGATAAATATTTTTTTACATTTTCCTAGATAATAAGTTATATGTGGAAGGCATTTTTAATCTTCTCTATAACTGTATAAAGAATATTGAAGACAGATGGCACTAGTCCTTGAAAAATGTAAAAGTAAAATGGCATGCAAGGAATCTGTTTTATTCTGTCTGCTTATTTCTTTTAGAAATCATCTTAATTTGTTTAGTTGACAAAGTATAGAAGCTAATTACAAGCTCAGATTCCTCACAGTGGAGAAGTCTTTCAATAGCTTTGGTAGTATTCTATCATGTGTTCTGTCTCAGACAAAAATTTTTGCCCTTGCCCCTTGCATTGTATTACCTAGGTGTGCAACCAAAGGTGATACTGAGACATAATTAACAGCAGATTATTATTATTATCACTGCAAAGAGCAATTTTCCTGACACTCTAAAAAGTTACAGGTTTAAAAGCAAATTAATTTCTTCTATCTATACAATTCAACCAATTTTAAATGCTATTTTTGACATTTCAGAAAAGTAACTTGACAATATGCTTTGATAAATTGTGGTTAAATATAGGTTGTAGCACTATCAAATGTAATGTTTAAACAAGTTGTAAATTTACTTCCTCAAATTAAGTATATAAATATAAACAGTACAGTAATATTGATCATCATTACAATCATCACCATTATTTAAGTCTCTAGAAAGTCCTTTAGAATTAGTATCAAATTCATATATATGCCATGTATGAATATACAAATTTCTAGGGAATTTTAAGTCATTCTAATTTTCATTAAGGGTTTCCACAAGATGCATAAATCTCTCTTTGGAAGATATATTTTTGTAGGCAACATTGTTTCCTAATATTACTCTAGGTAGCATACTTATACATGATAAATATACTATGTAACATTTCATCTGTACAGAAGTCATCAAAAATTGTGAGACATTAAATCTATATACACTTACTAAATTCAACATACACTTAAAAGTAAATTTTACATACACTTACTACGTTCATACTTCATGTTGAGTAAATCATTTTCTCATACCAATCTTCAAAATCTCAGGATGAGTTGTACATGGAATAAACACTATTGATATTGATAAGAAACAATTTTAGAAAGACATATATATTAATAATTGTAAATAAACAGAAAAATATTAATAGAACAGTATATTTTTTAAATAGGGCTGACCATTTTAATGTTTTTTATTCTGTAAAATGTGGGCCAATTGTGACTCCTTGTTAAGTCCCATCTATTATAAATAGCTTCTCTGATGAGAGTTGAGAAATGGCTCAGACTATAGGCATAGAGGTAAGGAATGTGTTTAATACTGTGGCTATTTAGCAGAATAAACAAAATAGATTTTCCTCAATGGTCTATTACTTGTCAAGCCATAAGTTCTTGGACCAATAATGGTTCCAGGTATGGGTTTCATCCTGTGGAATGGACCTTAAGTCCAATCAGTTAGTGGTTGACTACTCCTATGGCATTTAAGTTACCATTGCACCAGTGGATAATTATTGTACCTCACAGGGTTCATGGGTATGTAAGAGGTATGATTACTTTTCTCCTCCAGTCTTGTGCCTCAAACCTTCCATCACTATGAAGGCCAGCCAGTAGGTATGAGCCTTATATGTCAATAGCATCTTGATTTTTACATTATATGACTTGAAGGTTCTCACGGGTAACAGAAAATTTACAGTAGCTTATAGTATTTGGAAATCTTTAGAAAACCTCACTGACCAACAACTTCCAAAGAATTAACTACATTCATTTGACAGAGATTTTTACTTATTATTGTTTGGTGTCTATTGTTGCCTAGTTATAGTTAACTGCATTTAACTCTTTTTATGTATGCATGTATTTATGTATGTATATGTGTAATTATGTTTGTACTTATGTATGTCTGTATGTATATAGCTACAGATTAGTAAGGTTCTAGAGTCAAATGTTTCTAGATGACTTATCTGAAGCTTATAGTATTATTTCTATTTCCTAGTTTTTTCCTTCTACCCTGACCTCCCATTTCCCCCACCTCAATTTATCTCTTTCTTTTTCATAATTCCTATTTAGCACTTTATACAAGATCATTCTATCTACTCTCCTTTGAAAATGTTTCTCCACATGCCTTCTGTAACTTCCTGACCTTTATGGCTATTGCAGATGCAGCACACACCTCTAAAGATTCAAAGCTCACATCTACATAGGGAAATAGTTTGACATTTTCCTTTCTAGGGTTAGGTTATATCACATAGAATTATTGTTTCCTGAAAATTTCACTATTTCACTTTTCATAATAGCTGAGTAACATTCCATATGTATCACATTTTTATTATTCATTCATATGTTACTGGCTATTAAAGTGCTTCATGTTTCCTGTTTATTGCCTCATGAAAATATTTGGTAGGTAACCTGAGTTATTGAAAAATAATTGGGAGAGAAGCAATATAAACTTCTAGTTTTATGAAGTTATTTTCTAAGCATGGTTAACTAAGTATAGGAACATCACACCTGAATGTGAGCAACACTATCAACAGGAGTTAGGGCTCAGATAGAACAAAAGAGGAGAATGGAAGGAGCCATATTCTTTCTCCTCTTCCTACAGTTAATGAGGCAAGCAGTTATGATGCTTCACAGGTGCTCCAGCCTAAAGTAGTGGAAACAAACAAGGAAGTAGACAACCAAACACTAAAATGACTGCAATTTAAATAAATAAATAAATAAATAAATAAATAAATAAATAATAAATAAATATATTCTCCTTTATGTTGATTCCTTCAAATTTAGCACAGTGACAGTCGAACAATACTTGGCTCCTTTCTGAGACTTTAAGGATGATGTGGATTAAAAGGATTAGGAACCAGCTTGTGTTAAATATTTGAAGAAGCAAAGTAGTAAAATAGAGGGTGCTGTAAATGGAACTTAATGAGTAATTGTGATGGGGTTTACAAGGGAATGCTGATACGAGTGCAAATAGTAAAGACTGATCATGAGTTTTAGGGGTACGAGAACTCTGTGTTATATTTCTGTAAATAGCTAGTATATATGTTGCCCATGCCCTAAGAATTTGTAAGAAGCTGTTTTTAATTGTAAAATGATGAAAATTTTGAGGTATCTCAACATTCAATGTATTGTTTAGGTATTATTTCAGGATTTGGAAATGCTTACAGTGAAGAATGAGAAAATAGAAGAGTGGAAAGATTTATATTCATCAGAAAGATCAGAAATTAGGTCTCAGGAGAAATTTTTTCTTTAAAAATTGGTACAATATTGTTCCTGTCTGAAGAAAACGCAGTCAGGGACAAAAACAATGCAAAATCTGAAGGAAAAGCCATCCACAGACATCCCCACCTAGGGATCCATCCAATCCTCAGACACCAAACTCTAACACTATTGCTAATTCCAAGATGTGTTTGGAGAGAGGAGTTTGGTATGGCTGTCCAGCACCTGACCAATACAGATAGGACTAGCCCAGGGACCTCAGTGCAAGACTTAGGGGAAGGGGTGAAGGAACTGAAGGAGATTGCAACCATATAGAAAGAACAACAGTATCACCTAACTGAACCTCTCAGAGCTCAACTCCAACACACTTTAGTTGGACTAAACCACCAATTAAAGTGTGTACATAGGGGCCAGGCCACGGTTCCTGCTACTTATATAGCAGAGTACTGCCTTATTAGTTGGAGGTGAGGCACTTGGTCCTGTGGAGGCTTAATGAACCAGAGAAGGAGGATGCTAGAGGGGTGAGGTAGGAGTGGGTTGGAGGGTGGGTGGGGGAGCACCCTCATAGAAGCAATGCAGAGGGGATGATGTGGGGGATTTGTGAAGCTGAGACCAATAAGGGAGACAACATTTGAAATGTAAACAAATAAAATAATTAATAAAAATGTTGTACAATAACAAAAGCCACATACTTTGTGATTGTACAGTAGCAAAAATGCGTTGAAGTCACTGAAGAAGTCATCTTGTCCCTACTCACTACAGGGTCACTGTTACAAAGGTGTAAACTTGTGGGAAGGATTTCCTCTTGAAGGAGGAAGCCCCAGTAGGATATATTATGTGCATGTAATCAACCACTTAGGAAGATATTTTCATTCTCTGGATTCATTTCAGTTGGTTAAGCCATCCATATTCTTACAGGCATCTACAGACCTGATACAATGATGGTTATATTACTCCTGCAAATGACAAACCTTGGCATTGTTCATGTGTTGCTAATCTTGCAGACACGTAGGATGTTTAGTGAATACCAGTTACTTTTACTGTAATGAAAATGTGTTAATGGTAGAAGTAATAGCTTCTACGTTTGAAAACATTAAGTGCAATAGAATCTCATCCTCAGTACTGGATAATGTAATATTATATAAATTCAATATATTAAAGTTTTGCACTCAATGATACGAAAATAAGTTAAATTTGCTTACATTTATTTATTCTATTTTTTCCTTTATTTTTTTAAATTATATGATTATGTTTTTCTGTCCCTTTTCCTTCTTCCAAACCCTCCTAGCTCTATTGAAAATTCATGGGCACTATATTATTGATTATTGTTATGTGCATATATGTATATGTATTTACACATGTCCTTTTAAATATTATTTTCCCAGTCTGCATTACAGTATTAGGATATATGTTTTTAAGGTTGATCTGTTTTTTCTGTATATGCGTGTTTTGCATATACATATACATATATATTTCACACATGTACCTGGTGTCTATGGGAGATGGAATATATCCTGGAAGTGGAATTAAGGATGACTGAGAGTCCTCACATAGATGCTGGGAACTAAACCCAGATCCTCTACAGGATTGGCAAGTACTGATAACTCCAGCACCATCTCTCATGTTCAAGGAATTATAATTTATTAAAATTAAAGATTTTTATTCTCTAAGGAGATATGCTACAGAGTGAAACAAATATGAATAATTGACTTATCTAATAAAGGATATGTAATAAAAGTATACGAAATAAACTTAAAACTCAATACTAAGAAGGCAAAAACTCAATTTTAAATGGTCAAGCAATCTGAAAATCTCAAATGCTTGTTGTAATGCATTACTAAAGCTACCATTCGCTTTAGAGGGAATAGAAAAACAAAAAGCCATATTTAGAAGTAATCATAGGTTTAGATTTGGAAACACTTGTATAAATATTAAATATTTTGTTAAATTCTATACAAAATCAAAGGCAATCAAAATGACCATTGATAGTAAATGTATAAATAAGCAGTTATGCTTTAATAAAATTATTATTTAATAATAAAAAGAATCGTACAATACTGTAAACCTTCAACTATATAACATTCTAGGGTAAGCCAAATAAAGAAAATAAAATGGTCAATGGATGCTAGAGGTTTGGGGTCAAGGTAGGGCTTATAGGTGAATTAAATGATATTTTTGTGGTAACGGACATACTGTGCAGAATTATAATATACCTATGACATTATAATATACATACAAAAATATATAAAATTTTATATCAAAAAGAATAAAATTAGCACATAAAAATAATAAATGCATTTGATACTCTCAAAGATATATAAATGGAAAAATATAGATACAGACAATGTCAATTTATTATGTGCTTGAAAGTTTAAAGTGATGGTTCAAATCAGTTTCAGTGAAGTCATTGTAATGGGAGATGTTTCTTAAAATGAATTTGGAAATGAATGATGTAAACAAATAGACTGAGAAACTTCATTGTATTTTTGTTGGTGTAGTACTTTCCTGCAGGGATCAAGTTAACAATTCTAATACTCATACACGACAAATAGATCTTGAATAATTAACTCAATTGATGACAAATGGTTTGAACCAAGCTTCTTATTGTTGGAATATGAATTTACAGATCAGTCAGGGAAACAAGTAAGAATGCTTTATGTGATAATAGGTTAGTCCTGAAGACATCATTATGAGTTCATGTTTGGCTTGAAAAACACTGAAAACAGAAGGCTATAAGCTATTGTAAACAGGAAGCTTCTGTGGAAATTTACCAGCCCAAGTAGTCATAGGTCTTATAAATATGCAGCCTCGGTGGACAGTACCAACTTAGATAAGGACAAGTGAATCATAGGCAGAGTCATAGTGACCTGTCCCCTGAACCTTCACCCAGCTGATACCCTGTTCTGAAAGGTATCTGTACTCCCCCTGAACACCTATGCTCCGGTGCCATTCCCTTCCCCACATCCTGCCTTTTTGTGTTTATAACCTCTGTTTAAATAAGTAAATTACGATGTGCTTTAAATAACTAAATAAATAGAATTTAAAAAAAGAATATATACAGATAATTAGATATATAAATATTCATAAAATTATGCTGGAACACAGATTCATAAGCACACTTATTTTCTCCTCTATCAACTGAGGAATCCAAGAAGAAAAGACTAAACTTAAATATTATCAACTATACCTAAAATTCAGTTGCCCTATTTGAAAGCCATATTAAAATAAATGAGCCAAAAAGTATTAGAGAAATGGCTAATTTTAGGACTTATACAGGAAACATTCAACATGAGCCTGAACTATGTTGTAGAATGATCAATTACAGTATTTCTCAAGAGAATTTGTACATGGATAAAACTCCCAAATTAATGAAAGATCCTATGTAATAATTAAGGCTATAAAATATTGGTCAGTGAAATGGAGTACTTTTACATATTAAAGCAAATTACATAATCACTATCTCAGATATAATTTTATAATCAATGTTTCTTTGTTTAAAGAAATGGAGAATACACACATAGCTTATTGAAACTTCCAAATAATTATATAGATAATTCATTTTCAAAACATAACTCTCTACTTCTTGAGTTCAAACTATATACAGTAAATTCCAGAAAAGGATAACAAGTTACATCCAACATCTTAAGTATAATTTTAAAATTTTAATATGTTGATGTTTACTTTCTATTCTGTGACTGAGATGAGAGACTGTACACTATACCCAGACTTCAATTACAGAATGCAATGTTGTTGAGAGCTAACTCATATTCTAGGCCTCAATTTAACAGTATGAATTTGAATATTCACCCTCCCATGGCTCATCAACCAAACTCTTAATAATAGAACTAAGCCATAAACCCTAAGTATATGAATTATGCACAAATTATGAGGCTAGAGTTATTCTAAAATTAAAACTACAAAAATAAAACGTAAAAAAAGTAAAAATAATGACATACACATTTGTAATTAAAGTGCAATATAACAACTAGAGTTATAGAACAATTATTTGTTGAAGTTTGAATTTGTATTTTGCAAATTTGATGAATTCATTTATTATTACTGCTCATACACTTTTTTGTGCTCTTTGGAGCTTTCTAACTTTTTGATCTGTAAAGAGTAATAATGTATGTTTTTCTCTTGGCTGGTTAAACTACTTAGGGCTTCCAATGCTATGTTGAATAAAAATAGTACATGAAGACATGAAGTTACCTTAATGTCCTTACAGATCTAAAAGAAGGAGCATTTATCTCTTTCCTAAACAGTATAAGGATGTTAGGTATATGTATATGTATATGTATATGTATATGTATATGTATATGTATATGTATATATATATATATACATATATTTATATATATGTATATATATATATATATTACACACATATATATGTGTGTGTGTGTGTGTGTGTGTGTGTATGCATGTATGTATGTATATAGGGGAGGAGAGAGTGAGAGGAATTCGATATAAAAGGCAGAGCAGAGAAGAAGGAGGAGGTAGGAGAAGCAGAGGAGGAGCAGGAGGAAGCAGGCAAAAGGAAGCCAGTGGTAGGCAGTAGAAGGAAGCCAATGACTGAGGAGCCAGAGCTGAAAGGACAACGCGGCCTGGATGAATCGCAAGTTATAAGGGATCTCATAGCCGGGGATTAGAGTAGTGTAGTGGTAAACCTGCCCAATCTAGGCGTGCAATTTATGCCATAATTATTGAGTTGTGTCTTCCTTTACTGGTCTCATTCGGGTAGGAGATCTTAATTGGGGTTTAAATAATTTATTGAAAAGTATGCAAATGAATCTGATACACTTGGTAGGAAGAAGGAATAATGTAAGTTTGCTGCATAGAGATTCAGCCTCAATAAATCAAATTACATAAATTATTGTATAGTAGAATCATACATTAAATTAGCACTAAACAAATTAACTGTAGGAGGAACATTCTTCAAACAAGAAAGATCATATATAGTGTCTTTCATTGGGCATAGAATTCCTAAAATAACTTTTCAAATATTCCCTTTGTTAATTTAGAGTTATATAGAGAAAATATTTCAGTTTATCATATATATCTTAAAGGATAAGATGAATAAAGAAATAACCAGGAAGTAGTTGTGTAACCAGACAATTATTCTGACACAGGGAAAATGAGACAGAGAAAGTAAGAAGTACGTAAAACTTTTGAGTGGCATCCAGTTACCAACCATGGCCCCTTTGGGACTTGATATACTAATTTCGATTATATTTATTTTTCTGTTCAAGTGTGTTTTCAAGCTTAATGTAAGCAAAATAAAGCAAAGAAAACAAATACTACTGATGTGTACAATAACTGGCTTGTGAGAATGAAATATTGGAAATAGTACATATTAACTGTAGGCTTTTTATCACATGTATAATTTCATTCAGCAATATTCAGAAATGCACTTATAGAAAATGCATATAATAAATGAGACTTTAAAATTGGTTGATTCAGCAGATACTATACAAAAATCAATTCAAGTTTTTTATGGTTGTGTATTTTAAGAAAAATTATGTCTTGTTTGTATAGGAAGTTATAAGAAAGATAAGTAATAGGAAATTGAAAGGTATTTTTTAAAAACTAGTTTCATCTGGTGTAAAAGAGTAAGGGACATGAGAAGGTAGAAAGTGATTGTGAAAGTTTTTCATATGAAATAGTAAAGAAGTTAAGGGAGATGATGATTTCTACTGACTATTTCATTGAGAGCAAATTGTAGAAATATAATGTGTAAAATGGTCTCAAAGAAATGCAAGGGAATCTGAAGCCTTGGTGCTACCTTCTTCATCTATTTCTTTTCTTTAAATGATTAGAATTGTTTTAGAGGAAAGGCGTCCATAATTGTAGATCTGGTGACCACATCTTCACGGATTATGGAAGGCTGTCTTTAAATTCCACAGTTAAAAACTCTGACTCAGAGAATTGTTCCTGTCTAAAAGAACTGTGGGGACAAAAATGGAGAAGAGACTGAAGAAAAGGAGGAGCAGTGACTGTCCCAATTTGGGATCCATTCAAGGGGAGGCTCCAAGGCCAGACACTATTACTGATTCTATGGTGTGCTTAGAGACAGGAGCCTACAATGGCTGTCCTCTGAGAGGCCCTACCAGCCGTTGACTGAGACAGATGCAGATACTTAGATTCAATCAATGGACAGAAGCTGCTAACCTCTGTGGTTGAATTAGGGAAAGGTTGTAAGAAGATGAGGAGGAGGCCGACCCCATAGGAAGACCAGGCATCTCGACAAATATACACCAGAAGACTCTCTGGTTTGGCCTCAGTGGAAGAAGATGTACCTAACCCTCCTTGAGGCTCCAGGGAATGGAAAGGTCTAGCAGGGGTTTGGGTGAGGATATCCTCTTGGAGACAAGAGGGAGGAGAAATGGAAGGAGGAACTGGGGGAGGGTAGACCAGGAGGAGGGCAACAAATGGACTATAAAACAATAAAAGTAAAAAAAAAAAATGACTAATATGGAAAAGGATAGGATTCCAGAAGCATATTGGATATTGACCAAATATGATGAAACATATCTGAAAAATGGTAAACGGGAGATCTGTATAATCCAAGCCATTTTTCTTGAATCTAGTATCTATTTATTATGACAGAGTAAGGAAAGGCCAGTTGATTGAATCAATGTCTGAGAAAAGCTAAGCTACAGTTAAGTGGACAATGTTGTGAGAAGATAAACTATTCCAGAAAAGATTTAATAAAATAAACATAAACCTTTATAATAGATTAGGTTAGGAGGGTTGGGGTCAACACATTGCATTGTTTGAAATAGTACATGGTCTTTAATTTTTCCTGTACAATTTGTGAAGTACAGAATCATAAATCAATACACATATAAATGATCCAGCTGATATAGTAAATATTCCATTCTTCTCTAAAAATTTACAAAAAGTTGTTGAATCCAACGTCTGTATATGCTTATTCAGTACATTATGACATATCAATACATGTATACAAGATATACTAATCAATTAGAGCTAATTCATATTTATCTTATCACTACTCTTCTGCACATTCATCAGAGAGCATAGTGTATACTTTTTCATGAAATAAGGAGCATTTTCTCAGATACATCCAATTTGCTAAAACTCAAGGTCACTATTTATGTCACTCATGCAATGATCTTGTATAAAGCAATAAATTAAATTGGATACAGTTATTATCCAATTCTCCCACAAGCATATTTGGGTAGAAGAACCTCATCCAATTCCATTAAAATTGATTGGGACCACATGATTTCAACATCACATGAAATCATATATTATTAATTTCTATTAATCTTCTTCGTTATGTAACATATACTTCAGCATCTGTAACATTAGACATCTTACAAATAATTTGTAAAATGAACAATTTCGTTGTTTCTTTAGAGGAAACAGCTTTCTGAAATGTACACCTACAGTTTGCTGAATCATCAAATTTAGTTTTCTGCTCGTGTTATGTTCTATACAATAATACAGAACTTCATGTTTTTATATTCATTTTACTCTATTCTTTCACCTTAATTCTCACAGTTATAAAAGGTGGAGAATGTTGTGTGCAAGCTCTAGCTGACATTTTAGATTAAAACTACTTTGGTTCTTATCATTTTATACATCTAAAATTTTAAAAAATCATAAACAAATATTTCTGAAAAATTTATTTTCTGTTTTATTGCAAGAAATTTCATAGAAAATTTTTGTTAATTGATTTTAGGTGAAATGAATTGTTGGTTTAGTTACTCTTGTGATTGATTTGTGGGATTTTTTTAATGCTTGAAGGCTGTCATGTACATGTGACTTTTGTCAAAATTTTATTACACAATTAATATAATTCGACATTGAAACAGATGCATTTGGTACCACCAAGACATGGGAAATGTCTTTCAGGAAATCAAACTATTATGATGATATTTGTTCTGATCTTTGTTAGCGCCACCTGCATTATCAAAAATAATGAACTGATATTTAGTCTATATAATGTTCCTTATATCTCCTGGAAAGTTTTTAGCAATCTTAATGGATATGCAATGGATTATCAGATCTTTTATTATTAAATTATTATTTCAAAAATATTTCCCAAGTTTCTATTAGCTACCAGGCAGTATATTTAATGAAGAATAGAAGTGAATAGGCAGATGTAGAGAGACACTTGGCTCATGAGTTAGAGCTATTGAATCTTTGTTACTACAGCCATGCTGAGAGGATTCCCCCCCACACATTTTTTTTCATTTTGAACTTCTGCGGGAGATTTTCAAGGCTAACAAACAAAATGTAATCGGCATATCACAATGATGGCAATGTACTAATATTAATATATCTGCTAACCTTCTGCACATAAATTAACTGAAAGCTCACTGGCTTTGTATAAATTTCCAATTTCTGGTGGTGTTACACAGTGTTTTGTAAAATTCTCAGTGTCATCTGAAGTATCTGAATTGCTATGGCTGCCAAATGCACGAATGATTCTAAGCAGAAGCAATGTATTTTCTGTATGCTACTCTAAAAAGGTCACAGACCTATAAGCCTTTTCCTGTTCATTAATACAAACTTCACAATTCTTTCTAAATTTATAAATGCTAAGAAAAAGAACAGCTACAAGTAGCCTATAAAGTTGGTTAATTCCAATTAAATCTGCAGTTGAGCTTTTAGTTTCCTGTAAGATTCTGACTGTATACCTCACTGTTTTAATAGCTCAGAACACAGATGACTGTCCAAAAGGGCATTGACTCTGTTGTATGACTACAGTTGTGAGAATGGTTCATTTATCATGCAAGTGCTTTCTTCTGTGGCAAATCAAGTATAGAGGTGCTAAAATGGTATTAATAATGAAGTGATTTTTCTTAGCTTCCTAATTTTATTGTTCATATATGTATTGGGAGCTTTGATAGAGATGCTGGAGTTTCATTAGAACTGGAAAAATGATAATTGAATAGAGAAGTGGAAAAAATGGACAAGCAAGGGAAACAACAATATATTTTTAAAAATACAAATATTCAAAAACCTTTCTTACCTGTTACAGATAATACCCTACAGATTATACAGGCCAATTCTATTAACTACTTCATAAACATTAACCACAGCATAAAGAAACAAAGGCTGGAATGGTTAATGTTTTACAAACAATCAGTCGTAATTACCTATAAAATATTAAAGTTACATTATTATTTTAAGTATGAAACAAATCCAAAGCATGTGATTGCCAGTAAGAAAAGCACTTTACTTTTAATAGATGTGTTGTTTCAACTCCAAGTGTATTTGTGGAGTTCTGAGGTCTTAACATATTCACAAGAATGCATGAGCACATACCTATCTCTAGTATCCAACACATTGCAATGTACTTGAAATGGTGACAATTCAGAAGTGTGTATAATGAAGAAGCATAGTTAGCAAAATTTTTCACATCTTATTAGTTGTAAAATATCATGAATACTTAGAAATAGTGGTTTCAAATGTATTGACAAGCCATCCAGAGTCTAGCTCTTCAAGGTCATCAATATTTTTAGTGAGATTTTTGCTTTATTAAAAAAAATGGTTATGTTCTGTGACTCTGTTTTTGTTTTAATCCCAGGTGTGGGATATATGACTGCTTCTTGTTGTCCACAGCCACTAATCATGATTGTCTCATGCCCTAGGAGTGTGTACTTTTTGTCAACTGTAGACAGTTTACATTTAGGACTCTGGAAAGTGTATACATTGGAGAACCTGAAAAGGCCTGTGGTGACTGCTGCTGCTGCTTCCTGCTGCTGCTGCTTCCTGCTGCTGCTGCTTCCTGCTGCTGCTGCTTCCTGCTGCTGCTGCTTCCTGCTGCTGCTGGTGGTCCCTGCTGCTGTGTTTGTTATTGCTGGATTGCTGGTTGGAGATACTTTTGTTTTTTTTTTTTTTTTCCCTTTTTTTAATTTTATTTTTTTTGCTTATTCACTTTATAACCCGTCCCAGTCACCCCCTCCCACAATCCTTCCCCATCTTTTGTTTTCTGAGTACCCCCTCCTCCTGTATCCCCCACCCTGCCACTTTAAGTCTCTGAGAGACTAGGTGCTTCCTCTCCCATTGAGGCCAGATGAGGCACCCAGCTAGAAGACCATACTCCATATACAGGCTGCATGTTTTGGGATAGCCCCCACTCCAGATGTTTGTGACCTGCATGAAAATCAAGCTGCACATTTACAACATATGTGCAGGGAGGCCTAGGTCCAGCCCATGGAGGTAGATCTGTGTAGACTAGGTATGCTCCACAGTTGGTGATTCAGTCTCTGAGAGCTCCAAGGGTTCAGGTTGGTTTACTCTGTTGATCTTCCTGTGCAGTTCCTATCTCCTTAGGGCCCACAATCCTTCCGCCTATTCTTCTATAAGAGTCCTCAAGCTCCATCCACTGTTTGGCTCTGGATGTCTGTATCTGTCTGAGTCAGCTGCTGGTTAGAGCCTCTCAGAGACAGCTTGCCCCTGTCTGTTCTCAGGCTGGAGGTTTAGATCCTGGGAGCTCTGGTTGAATCTTTTGATACTCGTTCTAAAAAGGACAAAAGCACCCTCCCTTTGGTCTTCCTCCTTCTTCTTGAGTTTCATGAGGTTTATGCGTTGCATCTTAGGTATTGTGTGTTTTGGGGCTAATATCCGCTTATCAGTGAGTGCATACCATGTGTGTTCTTTTGTGATTGGGTCATCTCACTCAGGATGATATTTTCTAGCTCCATCCATTTGTCTAAGAATTTCATGAGCTCATTATTTTTAATAGCTGAGTAGTACTCCATTGTGTAAATGTACCACATTTTCTGTATCCATTCTTCTGTTGAAGGACATCTGGGTTCTTTCTAGCTTCTGGCTATTATAAATAAGGCCGCTATAAACATAGTGGAGCATGTGGCCCTGTTGCATGTTGAAATATCTTCTGGGTATATACCCAGGAGGGGTATAGCTGGGTCCTCAGGTAACACTATGTTCAATTTTCTGAGGTATCGCCAGACTGCTTTCCATAGTGGTTGTACCAGCTTGCAATCCCACCAACAATGGAGGAGTGTTCCTCTTTCTCCACATACTTGCCAACATCTGCTGTCACCTGTGTTTTGGATCTTAGCCAATCTGACTGGTGTGAGGTGGAATCTCAGTGTTGTTTTCATTTGCATTTCCCTGATGACTAGGAATGCTGAACACTTCTTTAGATGTTTCTCAGTCATTCGAGTTTCCTCAGTTGAGAGTTCTTTGTTCAATTCTCTACCCCATTTTTTAATAGGGTCATTTGATGGTCTGGAATCTAGTTTCTTCAGTTCTTTGTATACCTTGGATATTAGCCCTCTATCAGATGTAAGGTTGGTGAAGATCTTTTCCCAGTCTGTTGGTTCCCGCTTTGTCCTGTTAACCATATCCTTTGCTTTACAGAAGCTTTGCAGTTTTATGAGATCCCATTTGTCAATTCTTGATCTTAGAGCATACGCCATTGGTGTTCTGTTCAGGAACTTTTCCCCTGTGCCCATGTGATCAAGGCTTTTCCCTATTTTCTCTTCTATTAGTTTCAGTGTAGCTGGTTTTATGTGGAGGTCCTTGATCCACTTGGAATTGAAAGCAATCTACAGATTTAATGCAATCCCTATCAAAATTCCCACTCAATTCTTTACAGAGATAGAAAGAGCAATCTTAAAATTCATTTGGAATAACAAAAAACCCAGGATAGCAAAAACTACACTCAAAAATAAAAGAAATTCTGGGGGAATCTCCATCCCCGATTTCAAGCTGTACTACAAAGCAATAGTGTATAAAACGGCATGGTATTGGAACAGAGACAGTCAGGAGGATCAATGGAATAGAATAGAAGACCCAGAAATGAACCCCCATACCTATGGTCACTTGATCTTTGACAAAGGAGCTCAAACTACCCAGTGGAAAAAAGAAAGCATTTTCAACAAATGGTGCTGGTCCAACTGGAGGTCAACTTGTAGAAGAATGGAGATACTTTTGAAAATGAATATTAGACTTTTCCCAGGGAACTCAATGATCTAGACAGTAGGAATTATTCTAAAGAGGTTTAAGCCCCCTTTCCTCTCTAACATTATTTTTCTCTTCTATCTTGTGTTGGGGGTTGGAAGGGATTAGTGTGGAATAGGTTTGGAAGGGTGGCAAGTAACTGAACCCAATAAAAAAGCCCAAAAATTATGCCTGCAGGCCCTGGACAGTGAGAAGTTAAAAATGCATTATATAATTTTTCTGAAAATAATGAATTCATCATGGCAAAAGCATATATCTGGGGACCTCATCCTTAGAGACATCTGAACTGCTACATTAAACAACTTACCTTATGTGTCCAAACTATTTATTTACATTACATTGTCAAGTAGCTTCAAAGGGCATAGAAACATTTGGTTTCTTGAGCTATGGGGATTAAAAAATCTTCGGAGTAGATGATTGTATTCTATTTCTAGGAGGTGAAATGTTGCATGGGTATATCATGGGCCTTTCCATCTTAATTACTGAAGAAAATGTGTTATTCTTTTAATTCCTGGAGAATGCTTTCTATAAAGCAACATATAGTACATATTTTAAGTCTTGTGTACTGTTGGATCTTTAGTCAACTCTACTGTTCTAGCACTGAAGCAAGCATAAGCAAATAAGTGCATAGGATTTTATTCCTATAAAATTTTGTTTACAAAAACAGTCAGTTAAGCAGGACTAATTTAGTTCAATATAGCAGTAGTTTGAAGGCTTCTAATCTATGCTATATACAGCCAATGCTCTCAATAGTATACTGTACCTGTAGTACTCTTAATTTATTTCTGCATATTTTACAATCTTACTGTGTCTATAGCTATATCTCTTTCACTTACTAAGTCTCAATGCTTCTTTGAAAAGATTAACTTTCGATAAGGGGATTTTGACACCTTACACAATTAAAAGCCCATTGCTTTTAATTTCAGACGTAGAAGGTCTGAGTTTCTGATTGCCAATTGTCTTAGTCAGGGTTTTTTCTTCTTACACAAAACATCATGACCAAGAAGCAAGTTGGGGAGGAAAGGGTTTATTCAGCTATAAGTATAACTTTCAGATTGCGGTTCATCACCAGTCAGGACTGCAACTCAAGCAGGTCAGGAAGCAGGAGCTGATGCAGAGGCCATGGGGGGATGTTACTTACTGGCTTGCTTCCCCTGGCTTCCTCAGCTTGCTTTGTTATAGAACCCAAGATGACTAGCCAGGGATGGTACCACCTTCAATGGGCCCTCCCACCCCTGATCACTAATTGAGGAAATGCTTTACAGCTGGATCTCATGGAGGCATTTCCTCAATTGAAGCTCTTTTCTCTGTGATAACTCCAGCTTGTGTCAAGTTGACACACAAAACCAGCCAGTACACCAATGATGATGAATATAAAAGAAGTAAGCAAGCTGAACCTAGTAATGCAGGTCTCTAGTAGCATTTCCTCTGCAGGATGAGTTAGGGAATGTCTCAACTGCAGGATGTGTCTAGGCTACAGAACAATTACAAAGCTGGCCTTGACAACTAAGTGAAAATTTGTTCTCAATAAAAGCCACAAATATAAAAATCACATAAAAAGGGGAGTATAACTCATGGGTAGCTTTTAGCCTAACACATAATAGGTCCAATCTTCAATTCTACAAAAGTAATAAACAACAATAATATAGGCATGTTTAGGAGCAAATCTGTATGTGTCTCACTTGTATTAAGCTAAAGTTATTAATGTTTTTTATGAGCTAAGCGATAGTTTACATTTCTTATAGACATGTTACCTTATAATATTATATAGACCAATGCCATGCTTATTCAAAATTGTTACCCTAATTTTATATCATGAATAGAGCTATAAAATAATTTATTTGAAATACTATCTTATTTAAACATGAATCTTAATGTGTTCGTTTGCTCACAAATAAGATAGAGGTTTGTAAGGAAACTCAAGATCACCTTTTCTTAGAGCCCAACTCTAATAAAATATGATCTGGAAGAGGGAAAGTTTGATAGGAAAGGAAAATCAAAGCATAAAGCAATGCTTCAGATAGCCTGATACAAACTGTGGGATGCTTCAGGCATTGAAAGTTCAGAATAAGAGCTATGAATGCCTCAAGAAAGAATGTATGTCAACAGATAATTCTCCATTACTACATTGCATGGAGTAGGTTATGCACTGATGTTTTAAATGTGAAAAATAAGGAAAAAGGTAGGATATACAACTTGAAAATGAATACTGATAATAAATACTGTTTTTTGTTGTTTTGGTTTTGTTTTATTTTGCTTTTGTTTGTTGTTTGTTTTGTTTTTGTTTTTTTGTCTCTAGTCTCCTTCAAGAAGTATTAACCAGTTGAATGTTAGGAGTACGATTCTAATTTTTTCTATAAAAGCCCTTCATATCAGGCCCTTTTCAAAGCACAAAGGTAAAAATAACAAATTTCTGTATATACAATCTTGCCATTTACTTACTGTTTCTTCATGTAAAATATTAAAGTACACTGTGATAAATGATGCTTTGTACGTCCACGCATGTGCCACATGGGCACATATGAGGGGTATCTAACTCTCATTTATGGTCAAGTAGTACTTCCTTAAATATGTTATAAGAAGCACAACTCCAAAAGTAATAATTTTCTGACTGAATGAATACAGAATTAGCAAAAATCCAGTGTAGGAAAAAGAATGAGCCCTCCAGGAGTATCAGCAGTTGTGGAGGAGAATTACTTCTGATATATTTGCAAGCAAAACTGATTTTGGTCTCATCTCAGAAACCTCAAGAAATCCTGTCTACAATAGATGGGATAGTCAAGTGGAAGCAATGAGTTGATCTAATTTGAGCACAAATGTCAATGTGATTTTATTTTCACCCTTATGCTTCCAAGGCCTGAGGACGTCCAGTTTACATAAGATTGATTTCCAGCTAGGGAAATAGGGCATTTGTGGGTCACAAAAATTCGCTCACTGTCCTTTGCATTTGGGAATTATGTTATGGTTAATCAGTGATAAAAGAGGATACCAATAGTATTTGACTACCATATTTTTGTGTTTGGACTGGTGTCGATAAGTGCAGTCTATTTCAGGGTTTTTATGTAGAATTCCCACTGACATATAACATCATTGTGTCCAAGGTAGTTCAACATTTAATAGTTTATAGGAGCTTCCTATTTTATTTATTCACATGCACATGTGAAATAAATAATTGGCATCAATAATTCCAGATGTTCTGATTATAGAACTTACAGTTTCAGTTACAGTTTCAAAAATAAAGTACTCTTAGTACTAAAACAGGAATAACTATCACTCAAGTGTCTATCACCAAATCATGCTTCAATCATTACTATTCATATAAGATATGAAGTAGGATTTCCTTGTCCTTTCACCTAGTTCCATTTCATATGTTTAGTTACTATAATGTATTATGAAAATTTTGTCGTACTATGATGTCTTAGCTTTTTGTTTTATTGTTTTATTTTATTATTCTCCCATAGAAACCTGTTATTTCTACTAAGAAACAGAGAGGGGATCTGATGGGAGAGCGAGTTGGGAGGGAAATAGGAGTATTAATTCTGATATATTTGCAAGCAAAACTGAGAATTGGTCACATCTCAATAGAAGGAAAGGAAACTGTAATTAGGATATATTATGTGACAATAACAAGCTATTTTAAATAAATAAATAATTACAATTTCTGTCACTGTTGTTTTTGTCTTTATTGCTTCTTATAGAAAGGATTAAAGTCTTCAGTGTGCAGATATGAATTCTAGATTTACAATCAAGTTTAAAGTATGGCTCAGTAGAACACTCCATAAATAGTGCTTATGAGGGCCTGAATTCTATGCCCAGAATGGCTATGGGGAAATGAAGGATATATTTTATACATTATCTGTTCTATACTTGATATTGAAATGTCTATTAATATTAAGAATTATATTGTTTTCTCAGTGTTTCCTCCATGTTTCTAAATCATTGTGCAGAACCTTTTTAAAGCATTGTACATACTTGTAAAATGAATAATAGGCATTTCATGGGCTTTTGATCATAGAAAACCTTTTATAAAATAGTTCTCAAGTGCATCAATGAAGTATTTATGTCAAATGTCAGCCAGCTGTATTCTATTATGTTACAATTAATGTCCAATCGGTAAAAGTATTAGAATTTTTGTAAAATGCATATTGATAACAATTACTCTGATGCCAGAAAATATAAAAATGTTAGGCCTTGACTACAGGAAACTCAGAAGTAAGTGGCAACAATTCTCAATATTGTACCACTTGTCCTAGCCAAGTCCAAAATTTTTACTCTGGGTTTAAACAATTGTTATTATTTTGTAGACGTAAACTGTAGTCCAAAAGGAATACAAACATTAAAGAAGATTTATTTGATGAAAAATAAGTTTGTTTAGTTGTTTTTTCACATTTGAGTTACTTCTCAAATGATAAATAAATAAATATGATTTCCTGGTAATGAAGATGCTTGATAAATAAATTAGATGTGCATCCAGTATGATAGATGTTGAGTTCAGAAACCTTTTATCACTTTTGATTGGGAGCACCATCTTGCAATGTACAGTATGCTAATATGTCCTTATATGATTAGAGGAATCACTTCCAGTTATTGATGTTAACAGACAGTAACTGCTAATCCCAAAGCCTAGTTGTTTAGATCATTAAATGAAAACCCCATAATTAAACCCCATTACCAATTTATAACCATCTATGCACAGGGCATCCCTAAATATTTTTCTCTGTGTATGCAAGTTACTTTTGGCACATGACTTTTTTGTGATTATTCAGCTTAGAAATTCTCCTACCTTGAGGGAATGAGTGTGTAACCGATTCTTTAGTGCACACTAGGGGAAGCAGATAAAGTGAACAGCTCTCAACATTTGCAGACTGCTAATAATGAAGAGGCTTCAGTATCATATAAACTGCTTCACATATTTTCCTATGGAAGTTGTTGAATTCAGTTTATGTTTTTCTATTATTTTCCTGTATGTGCATTAAAGGATTCAAATATTTGTGTTTGTTTGCTTCTTTGTTTAAGTTATACAAAGAAAAAGGGAACAAAGTAACAGCAGTATGTAAGGAAAAGATAAGTTTGACATTTTGTACTGGCCTTGGATATGAATATGCTCTTGGATAGCTGAATATTCTCTTCACCATTCCCTTGTCCTAGAAGGATACATGAGTTTCATCATAAACACCAATTGTGATAGTGTTTCACCTCAAAGACTTAAACAGTTAAACAATCCTATATGAAATTAGTTAAGTGGTAAATATTGACTTGATTGAGTAAAGTATCTCCTCTGATTGTGAGAAGGGACAGTGTAGTCCATGATTTCCAAATTACAACATCTTCTAGTTATTGAAGATATTTCATATTGGTGGAAAGGTATATGCAATTGTAAGTCTGAAAGGTGTAAATATTACAGAGCAGTTTATGTCAAAAAAAGAGCACCAGCTCACTGAATAAAAATATTTTCTCTGTTACACTGGTGGTCTAACAAAAGTTAAATATAACATCATAGAGAAATATGCTTATGTACCTATGGATAATAAATGGTGCGTTTTAGCTATATCTTTAATATATCTTGATAAGCAATGGCTGACTTCCAAGAGCCAAAGACTATGCTAAGCATGATTCAGGAAGCCTCTTTACAAATAGCATTACAATAAAGCTAGTAAACTTCAATGCCATGATTTCAACAATGAATAGATCATAAAGACAGAAAATTAAAGAAGAAAAAGTAGCCCTAAATGACACTGCAGAAGTATATATACCTACAATAAATATACAATAAATTCCACTGAATAGTACAATTCATTCTTCTCAAGTGTATGTATAGCATTCTCTAAGATAGATTGTACATTTAGTCACAAAGTATGTCTTCACAATTGAGAGAAATCTGGCTGTGACATCTGTCACCCCATTGATTGTTGGGGTTGACTCGGCTGATCTGGCTAGCTGTGATAGTGTCTCCTCTGTCACCACGCCATGCACGTCTCTCACAAAGCTGCACACTTGGTCAAAGAGGATGACCAACCAGAGTAGAGGAGGACCACTCTTTGGTCAAGGGTGTACAAGTAGCTGCATGCCCCTGCTAGAACCTCCAAACATGCTCTCAAGGTCCTTTTATAATAACAATAATGTGAAACCAGAAATCCATAACAGGAGGAGTGTTCGACCATGAAAGGATAGCTTGGTTCCTGGCTAGGCACAGGCCCTAAACCCAGACCCTAATGGGACAATGGCTAGATGTTTGGCACACACCCCCAGATTCCAGGCTCCTGACATGTGGCAAAGATCTCCATTGACTCATGCCTTTCAGTCACATAGGGCAATACAGCCCCTCCCTAAGAGAGGTTTGCATCACCCAGCACAGATAGAGGGCGTGACTATAGGCCTCAGCCTCAAAAGATTTACATACTAATGAGATACCTGAAGGACAGAGGGTGTAGCCAATTAAGCATTCTTCTCCAGGCTCTCCTTCCCTCCTCCCTCCCTATTTAACTCAGGTATGCCCTGAGTTTTTTCGGGGGTGCAGCCAAATTCATCTAAGTTCCGCCATGAAAATAAACCTTTTTGGAACCATGGACTTTCTCGTGTCTTTGAGGCCTGCTGTGGGGAACCATGGAGAAGGCCTTTAATGAGTCATTGTTGCTGAAGTCTCTGTGCCTAATCTCCTGCCTGAGGACCTTTCTATGTTCCCACAATGGAGGCTGCCAGTTCAACCAAGCTAGCCGATCCTGCCAAGCGAGTGAGGATCCAAAAGTTTCACCCCGCAGGGCACCATCAAAGCTCTCCCTCTCACTCCTCTCGGCTGCAAGCCAGTTGAGCCTGAATGCCCCCAGTCTCAACTCTTCCGTGGCTTCCAGCAGCACCTGGGAGCCTAGGAGTCTGAGACCAGTTGATCCCCACAAATCTGCTTGTCCAAGTGTCCCATTCAAGAGCTCTGTCCCCACACGAACTTCAGACTGAGTGAGAATCCCCACGCTGTGCAGGGCCCCCGCAATGCCTGACCAGTGCTGTGCAGAGTGAACTCAGTCAAAAATCCTGTACTTCTGCTTCTCTCTGGAGGAATGCCTCCCTGAGACACCCAGGGTGGAAGACACTCTGGACCCACAACACAGCCCAACAGGATCCCAAGCTGGAACCAGGCATGAGCTAATCATCTCCACAGAGGAGAATTGAAAAATGTCACAAATAACATATACTTGAATGGCAAATAAATGAATAAGAAATTACAAAGCACAGTTTAATAGATATAAAATTGGAAACATACCAAAGCATTTGCAGTGAAGCAAAATTGGGTCTAAGAGAAGTTAATGATGATAAATATTTTATTAAGAAGACAAAACTGCTAGATGAAAGCAAGCAAAGAATACTTCATGACATTGGAATAGGCAGACATGTTGAACAAGACAAAAAAGTATAGGAAACTGGTGGGAAAAAAAGAGACAATTAAGATTCCATCAAATTAAAACCTTCTAGACTGCAAAGAAAGCAATGATGGCATGAATAGGCAACCTATCAAATGAAAGAACATATTTTCACACTGTGAATCTAGTAAAAATCCAAGCTTCAAAATACATAAGGAGCTCAAGGTATTCCCTTCCCCCTTTTCTTCCCTTTTCACCTTCTCCCCTGTCACACACAAATAAAACAAAGTATCAGAAAATAAAAGAATGGATAGCTCCAAAGAAAGTGGGAATCAGTTTTCTCTAAGGATATATAGCACTTACTAGGCCATCCATGCTCCAGTGAACGGGTACACATCCAAGAATATATGGGCCACAAAAATTGGACTTGATGAGTCTCCAAAGAAGAATTTAAAAGATGACACATACTTTTGGATAGAGGGAAGTAGACTTGCTAAGATATGGGGTAAGAGAGTAAATATTATCAAAACATTTTGTGTGCAATTCTTGAGTTATTCATTTTTTTTTTAAAAATGAGAATAAAAGACAAAACGAGAAAGAAAAGTTAAAACCCAAACAATTAAAATTAAAATGCCAACAGAACTAAATATTTCTCAAAAGAAGATACACATACAAATAGCCAATGAATGCATAAAATGTATTATCATCAGTGATATCTAAATCAAAACAAGATTTATCATCAGAAGTTTCTTTCTTGCTTTATATAAATGCCACAGTCTCTCTTTAAAAACACTCAGTCTCGCTGTGCAGTGGTGTCGCACGCCTTTAATCCCAGCACTTGGGAGGCAGAGGCAGGTGGATTTCTGAGTTCGAGGCCAGCCTGGTCTACAGAGTGAGTTCCAAGCCAGCCCAGGTTACAACAGAGAAACCCTGTCTCGAAAAACCAAAACCAAAAACAGAAACAAAAAAAACCTCAGTCTATGTTTGCCATCTGCCATGAATACACCCATTCAGAGTCCAAACAAGTGGAGGCTTGAAGCCATAGAATTATTAACAAGAATTTTGTTAATTTTGCTTCATAAAATAACAAGTCTAGGTGTATGTTTTAGGGATGATAGCATTCTAGTATAACGTTCTTCACATCTGTAGATTACATAATATTAAGTTGCTGTGAACATCTTCCCAAGTCTTCATTCAGTACATCCGGATGATAGTTATAAATGTGGAAATCACCTAATGATATTTCTATTTTCCCTTTCATGTATAATTATATCCTTTCTCTTGCCTTGTTTCTTTGTTTTTCCTATTGATCATATACATCCTTCTGTGCTAATAAATGGAAGCTTGCACATACTATTTGTACACTGATAATTCTCTTTTTCAGTTAAAAACTTATAGTTGGCCTATTGGTTTTGGATAATCAGTCAGTGTACTGTTTTCTAGATATGACTTGTAGAGGAATTTTTAATCCAGCAACATGACTGTGCTGATCATATCCAAATTGTTCTAGAACTGTGATCTGGCTGAAATACAGACACATTCTTAATATACACCTTTAATCTTAAATGGTGTAGGTAAGGTTAGTTTGTAAAAGGAAGCAGCCATGTTTAAAAGTTCTATCTAATTGAAGTGCAGACAAAGTGATGAATCAGAGAAAGATTTGATATAATGGTCAGAGATAGCATACGGTCAGCAATTAGAAAAATAGTACATGAAAATGGAGATATTTAAGAAGAGTATAGAAAGAGATAGTCAGTTGGGAGTCAGCACAGTGAGTCATTTCAGTGGAGTTCAGTTCATACAGGTCATCGCAGGTCAGCAGAGGCAGTTGAAGCCAGAGAATAATAGAGGATTAGAACACATTGCCTGAGTTAGTTTGAGACAAGCAAAGTAATTCAGTAAGAAGATGAGAGAAGCCATATTGAATCAGCCAATTTGGAGAAGAGTTTGAGCCAGCACAGCTGAGTAGAACTAAGCATCCAGAGTTCAGAAATAATTTAAAAGGGTGAACTTATTCAGCAGTAAGCCTTGAGAAAACAATTACATTTGGCAAATAAAATTTGCTTTTACAAATACTGTTTCCCGACTCACAAACAGTTCTTTGTTACACAAAGTTCTTTGTGTAAAGTTGAGGACTGGTGAGCTTTCCCACTCCACATTAGCATGTTTATTGTCTTTATTCAGTTCATATTTAGGCAGCCATGTTGCTGATATTTTATTGTGTAGCTTCTGATGTTACTCAGAGATACAATTTCACAGCAAACCCCTGATCCTCTGGATGCTACAATCAGTTTTAGATCCATTCTACCTCTTCTTCGGTGTTCCCTGAGTCTTAGATATGAGAGTTGCTTTGTAGATGTGTTAATTGAGACTGCATATACAACTTTATTTTGATTAATTGTGTCTCTATGTTGTGGTTTCTGTCTGCTGCAAATGAGTTTTGTTAATTACGTGTGGCATTATACAGATAGAGAAGATTGTATTCGGATATATATAGAGAGATTAAATAGGTAGGTAGATAGGTAGATAGATAGATAGATAGATAGATAGATAGATAGATATAAACATACAGATAGATGCATGTTACAATAATTAATGAAAAGAGAACATAAAATTTGAAAGACAGAAACAAGAGATATGTGGAAAGGCTTGGATGGAGGAAAAGGAAAGAGAAAATAATGTGATTATTTTATAATCGCAAAACATTAAAGAAATAACAATTAAATATAACTGTTACTTTTAGTTCAGTAGTACAGCACTTGCCTAGCATATGTGAGTCCTTCAGTACTGCTAGTAAAATAAATAAATAATAAATAGTCCTGTCAGTTTTCATTTTAAAAGTTGTTACTGAGTATACGCTTTCCCTTAAGACAATGCTTATTTTTCTAAAGAGTAATGAATCACACTGATGATTCTAAAGTTTTGTGGTTCTGTTTGTGAAATTGAAATGGGGTGTCATATATAAATGATTCACACCACATTGCTACTTGTAATTATCAGCATTCCACCTGGAAGCTGAAATGTTTAGTTGATTAAGCAGCTTACTCTTAGTGTTAAACTGTGATGATTCCTTCAGATATTAATGGAAGACAATTCTTATCTGCTTTCTAGTATTTACTGTTTCCAAGACAACTGCTTAATATGCTTAATTTTTCCCAAAATATTTTGAGTGAAGCAGACTTTTTCTAAGATGGCTTATGTTATGTAGTGATTCTTAGGATTGATTTTCTTCTAAACCAGGTGGGACACTGCTTCTAGAGGATGAAAGATAAGAATCCTGGTGAAAGATGCATGTAGGAACAGACACCTGGAATTGTCAAATAATGTTTTAGCACTGTACTCAAAGTATTCAACAGAGCAACATCAAGATTGCATGGGGGACATATTATTCTCAATAACTTTAAACTAGTCTAGGGATTCTCATACTACAGAAACTGTAGCTTTCCATCTCTCAGTTTTGCCATGGTGTCACTCACCTAGAATAAAACATAGCACACTTTTACTTTAATTATGTATATATGTGTGTGACTGTGTGTGTGTTTGTGCATATGAGAGAGTAAAGTTGTCCTAAGAGGGCAAGGGATCCCTTGGAGGTGGAGCTGCAAGCAATTGTGAGTCGACAGAGCTGATGAGAGCTAAACTGAAATTCTCTGGGAATGTAGCAAGTGCTTAAACCTCTGAAACATCTCTACAGACCCTACTTGGAGATTTTAATTGTATTTATTGGCTTGAGGATTCCACTGTCACTAGTTTAATCATAGTTCAAGGACACAGAGTCAAGGACACTATGAGCCCAAGTCTCTGGCATTTGTTTTTTATTTTTTATTTTTTGGATATTTTATTTACATTTCAGATGTTATACCCTTACCCCATTCCCCCCCGACCAGGAACTCCCTATAAAATCCCCCTTCTACCTGCTTCTATGAGGATGTGCCTCCACCCACCACCCATTCTCACCTCCCCACCTTGAATTCCCCCACACACATGGTGTCCAGTCTTCATGGGACCAAGTATCTCCTCTCCCACCATTCCCAACAATGTCATCCTCCCTTACATATAGAGCTGGAGCCATGGGTCTCTCCCTATGTGCTCCCAGATGGTGATTTAGACCCTGGGAACACTGGTTGGTTGGTATTGTTGCTCTCCTCATGGGGTCCAAACCTAAGGCAAAGGACACTGTCAATAGGACAAAACAGCAAACAACAGATTGGGAAAGATCTTTACAATCACCATATCTGATAGAAGGCTAATGTCCAATATATACAAAGAACTCAAGAAATTAGACTCCAGACAACCAAATAACTCTATTAAAAATGGGGTACGAGCTAAACAAAGAAGTCTCAACTGAGGAAACTCGAATGGTCAAGAAGCAGCTAAAAAATGTTCAGCATCCTTAGTCATCAGGGAAATGCAAATCAAAACAACCCTGAGATTCTACCTCACACCAGTTGGAATGGCTAAGATCAAAGCTCAGGTGATAGTAGATGCTGGTAAGGATGTGGAGAAAGAGAAACACTCCTCCATTGTTGGTGGGATTGCAAGTTGTACAACCACTATGGAAAACAGTCTGGCAGTTTCCTCAGAAAATTGGACATAGCATTAACTGAGGACCCAGCTATACCACTCTTGGGCATGTACCAGAAGATGCTCCAACATACAACAAGGCACATGCTCCACTATGTTCAAAGCAGCCTTATTTATAATAGCCAGAAACTGGAAAGAACCCAAAATGTCCTTCAACAGAGGAATGGATACAAAACATGTGGTGCATTTACACAATGGAGTATTCCTCAGCTGTTAAAAACAATGAATTTGAGATGGATGGAACTAGAAAATATCATCCTGAGTGAAGTAACCAATCACAAAAGGACACACATGGTATGTACTCACTGATAATTGTATATTAGCCCCAAAGCTCACAATACCCAAGATACAACTCACAGACCACATGAAGCTCATGAAGAAGGAAGACCGCCTGTGGTGCTTCAGTCCTTCTTAGAAGGAGTAATGAAATACTCAAGAGAGCAAATACGGAGAGAAAGTGTGGGAAAGAAACTGAAGGAGGGGCCGTCTGGAGACTGTTTTACCTGGGTATCCATTCCCTGTGCAGTCACCAAAGGTAGACACTGGTGTGAATGTCAGGAAGTGCATGCTGATAGGAGCCTGATATAGCTGTCTCTTTAGAAGTCTGCCAGAGACTGACATATTCAGAGGTAGTTGCTCAGAGCTAACCAATGATCTGATATTCTTAAGAACTCACACACTAACAGCAATAAACTATGTGTTTTCCTCACCGAATTTTTTTAATCAATTTTTTTCTTCAAACTTCTTGTCTTGGAAAGTATTTTAATGAATACTATTGCTTTAGGGCACTGATATTCAATGGAAATAAAATCACTGTATATTTAAAAAATCAAGGATATTTTCTCCCATTACTATGAGTCTTTACTTGGACTGTTCATAATACTTCTCCTACCATGTCAAACAAACTTTCATAACTGAGTGGAAACATTTTTACTCTGAATCATTCATATCATCCAACATACAGTGAGTTTCTAGGTATTTGAAACTTCAAGAATTGTTCCCTTAAACTCTCCTAAGCATCCTGAACCTCTAATTTATTTGATTTTATATCTATTTTTTGATGACTCAAGAATTGAAATCAGGAAAACTTGATATCTATATAATAGGTGATATAGAATAATCCCAACCAGTAAGTAACGATCCTATATGTTTAATGAGTTTTGACTTTTCAACATATTAATATTGATGAAAGAAAAACTAATATTCTGAGTCTAGAACATAATTATTTTATATATAAATATAAATCATTTATACATTTTTTAACATACACTGAATTTTTGAGGAGGAAAATTACATTATGTTGTCATGAAAATAATGCTTCTTTATTTTAGCCAGTAGTGGAACATTCCTATATCAATCTGTATTTAGAACAACCACAGTCATGGTACTATCTCACATTTGGTGACACCATTAGACAACTTTGTTAGAGGTTGCAGGATAATTTTACCCAAATAGTTAAACTGAAAGACACAAGATTTCATTATTATAAATTACTTTTCCATTTATTCTCTTGATGAAAGTTGAGATGTGTATGTATATTTTACAAGTGTGTATTTAGGTGGATTATATTATCTAGGAATTTTATTTCAGCATGATAAAGGATCGTTCTCATTTATTTTTAATAAGAAAGACATCATTCAATCCTATGATACTGGTTATATTTCAAACTTTAAACTGGACCATAAAACCCCAGGGAAAAAACAACATTATGGGTGAACTTAATTCAAGAATTGTACCTCCAATTGATAATTACTGTGACTGAAATAAAGTCATATGTGCCAGGTAGAACTTACTCATACAGTAAGGTCAATACAGTATATAAATAAGGACAGTAAGACATCACAAAACTTAAATATGGAAAACAGTTTAGTGAGGGTTACAAAACTGGCAAAAAGCTACCAAGAGAATACATTTTGTCACAATGTGTCATCATGTGCTTAGCATCAATAAAATTAAATGTACTGCAGGATGAGATACTCAATTTTGAGAGAGATTCCTCTACTTTTACTATTTATCATTCCCCAAAGTAATCGAGTTATTTACTATAAAGGTAAAGAAAAGATATATACAGTTATTGAGTATTTGATTCAGTTGATTTATATATTCTTTTCTTCCTCATCCCATGTCTGAAAAATTTTTTCTTGACTTCTTTAAGCTCCCTGATTTTTCCTGAGTTACCCCAATATATTGGTATGATCAACAGTGATCAGTATTTATTAGTGTTTTAAATTCCTATGATTTCTCTATGATAATTTCTTATGATTTTCATCTCTCCCATTTAATTGGTTCTCTATGTATATTGCATTTTCTCATGATTAGGACTTTTAATATGTAAATAAGTAAAATCCAATTTTAATGCTAGCATCTAAGTTGTAATATGACTCTTAAGTTTGTGTATTGTTTTCAGATATTGTTAATATCATTAAGAATGAGGTTATATTTAATGTAGCATCAGTGTCAGAAATTTCAGATTCTTATGTTTTTCTTGTTTTGTTTCTTCATTGATTTAGATTCTGTATTTTTCAGCTCTTTAGTTGCAATCTGCTGGTTTTATTTTGCTGTGGTGGTAAAATGTAGCTAAGAAAAATCTTCTATCATTTTGTTATTAAATTATACTTTTTACTATACTTGTTTCCATTGGTTGTGGTATTGTACAATTTTTAAAGACTTTAGTTATTGTTCATTTGATTCCTTTTTTCCAATATTTTTTAAATTCACTTTACCTCCAGATCACAGCACCTCTTTCTCTTCCCATCCCACACTTACAAATCTCCCTATTGCCCCTCCCCTTCTCCTCAGAGAGAACTTCCTGGGATAAAATAGGGAAATTAGGAGGATCATGAGTATATATGTATTTTCTCCCTGGTGGGAGAAAACACTCTGAATTCTTTTATCCAGGAAAATATATTTTGTTATAGTGAACAGTCTGGGCATATTTTGTACTTATACTTCTGCATCTTCTATGAAGTTATAAAAATACACATAGGTTTAAATCTTTACCAGAAAATCTGATGGCTATCTTAAGACTAAGTGAATGTGTGGGTGTACAATGAAATTCTCAGTGGAGTGCTAGTATACTGTCACCCTCCAGTCGTTTGCTAAAATCACCATTAAAATGATTTTAAATTAGATTCTGGCTTCAGCCAACATTGCTGCAAAAATTATACAATTACCTCTTTGCCCTGTGGATGGATATGTTATAAAGATTGGAAGATACCAGATTATACTGTCCTTTAGACTCTGTTAGGGACTTGAGAAAAGTAGTTTGTTTATGCTTTCTCAGCTTTTTCTTATTGTGAGAATGTTTAGTTACAAATATGACAACTGAAAGCAAAAGTTTCAATATTCACTATAGTTATACTATGAGTTTATCTATCCATCTATAGTATTACTGGAAGAGAGTAACATTCATTTTACAAAAGATTATTTTGTTCCTATACCAGATATTTCCTTACATATCACCAGAGATGATCACAGTCAATTGAATTACCCCTTGGAAGATTATGATTTTTGAATGTCAAAACAAAACTAATTAAAAAGTTACTATCACCCTTGATATTTGCCTCTTTTATTTTAAATAATAAAGCATCAGGGAGCTTGTTCAATTAAATGACAGTGAAAAATAGTGACATTTTGTGTACACTTCCAAACAAGTGTGAAATAGCTTAATCAAAATCATCCTAAGTGAGGTTTATGCACTTATAGCATAGAATACTAAGAAGAAAGCTCAGGATGCTTTATATTTCACAGGGTATCTACACATAAGCTGGACCAAAAGAAACTAAGAAGCAGTTGGAAGCTTGTACCATCTTTCTATACAGAAAACAAGTTAATCTGCCTTTTTGTTATGCAGGGAGACTTGCTTCTCTTCTATAGTTCTGTGATTTGAGTGATTACATAATATTTCCCCCCAAATCTGGGTATCAAAATTATCCTAATACTTTTCATTAAATAGTCTATTTATCACTGACTTTGTGATTTTTTCCATTTATCATTTTATACATTATATATATATATTATATATATATATATTATATATATATATATATATGTCAATTAAACATAGCTATAGTAATTGTTATTTCACAGTATATGACAATATGTCCAGGTCTGGCTACTACATCTTAGTTCTTATTTGTTAATTTAACAAGATATTTCTATGTATTTAGCACTTACCTCATGAGTCTTTGAATGCCTCCTTTTTCTTTAAAGAACATTCAGTGCAATTAGGTGTCTGTCTTTTATGTTTGGCAAGTGTTTTAAAATGAGTTGTAAAATTCTCAGTTCTTTCTGGCTTATCTTAATTATTGTCAAGTAATCAAATTAGTTCAAATTAGTTATTATTCTAAGAATGGCAATCAAGGTATTTTTAAAATGTAGGGGTTGTTTTGTTTTAGATAGAAACCACCTTTGCCACCTCTGCACACTGTCTCATCTAATTATAACTCCCAGAACTGATGAAATGATATTTTTCCAACCAAGAGTTAAGCTAATACTCAAAACTCTAGGGAAGAAAGATGGGGAAAATTGAGACCTTGGTGACATTGGTAAAATATAAACTCTATCTATTAGTCATCCCAAAAAGATTTCTAGTTATTTATAAAATGTCTTAGTTATTTGGCCTTTTCTATATGATCTCAATAAGATGAAAACCTCTTAGATGATGCAGTATTCTTTTGTAGTATTTAACTCAGTTTTGCTACATTATTTCAAAATACATTTGAGCTTTTAATTTGCTGTGTGTTATAATGACTTACATGGTAAGAATTTATATAACCAGATAAATATTATTTTTAATACTGAAAAGCAGAAAAAGATTTGCTTGATATGGTCACAGTGAGAAAACAAAGAATTACAGACAACCACATAAGTTCATTTTAAGAGACTTTATGTGAGGACAAGGTTTAAATAGAAAGCAAAGAATATGTATAACTTAGCAACCGATTAAGATGTGGTCCCCTTGCCTACCATTTTGTCACTTCCAAGTCTCTCCTGCAAGGTCATCTTACAAGTTGTTAATCTTTCTCCACAAGAAAAGTTCTTCCTCTGGATACTGCCAGATCTCAGCCAAATAAGAACATTCATAAACTTTCTGATATGGCATGGAAAGAATACAGAAAGAATTATGTCCTGGCCAGCAGGGCATTAAACAGGGGTCCGGGAGGGTCACCTGAAAGAGAGAGGCGGGTAACAGGCAAAGACACAAAGAATGACAATCTGTCTATAGTCTGATCAGATGGCAATTTTTACTTTTTCACACACAGGTTATATACACAAAAAGGCAGGATGTGGGGAAGGGGATGACCCAGGAGCATAGGTGTTCAGGGGGAGTACAGATATCTTCCAGAACAGAGTGTCAGCTGGGTGAAGGTTCAGGGGACAGACCACTGTGACTCTGCCTATAATTCACTTGTCCTTATCTAAGTTGGTACTATCCACCAAAGCTACCTATCTACAAGATCTGATCTATGAATACTCAGGCTTGGCAGCCTTCCTCCCAAAGCTGCTTGTTTACAATAGCTTCTTAGCCTTCTGTTTCAGTGTTTTTCCACAGAGACCCCAAGATTTTGTGTTAGCATGCATATATGTCAGGCCTATGATTTTAGGCCTATGGCTGAGTTTAGGCCTTCAGTGTATAAGCTTGGCTGCCCCTGACAGAATTATACCTCTATACACAATAAGAAAAATTGAATGAAATAAATGTTCACAGTCTTTTTGTTCAAAAACAAGCTGAAGTCACTGGGCAAGCTGATGACCACAAATATGAACAAGACAGCAGGAAGATACAGAAAATAACAAATTACCAGAAAAGGAACTGAAATCATATAGGGAAGGGGAATGAAATTTGTAAGTCTGCAATTTGCAGAGTTAAAACTCTAGGGTATTTAGTGTTATCTATCTTCCAAATATTTTCCCCGAGTTTTACTTTTAGAAACCCTTCTTGGTTTGCATAGAAAAGATTAAAAGAAAAAATTGTCCTCGTGATTTCATCCAGAATTGAGACAAGTAGCTATTTTTCATATATTCCCAACATATTCTTTGTTCCTAACTGGGTCTACACTCAAAAAGAAAGTATTTTACACACATATATGGTCGCAGGCTTTGCCAGATGTCAACTTATCTGGGAGAAAGCATCAAAATACATATATTTCCTTAGGGGAGGTGGAAAGTAAGTAGTATTTGTGAAGTGGTTTTGAAGGTCACACCCAGAATACTGTCTAATTTATAGATTGAGATCTGATTATACTGCTATATAATGTCACCTCTTCAAAACCCAGAGACACACACACAACACCTTACTGAAAACATCAGATCAGAAAGGCTCATATAAAATTACTGTCTTAGTTGAGTTTTACTGCTGTGAACAACACCATGACCAACGCAAGTCTTATAAAGGACAACACTTAATTGGGCTGGCTTACAGATTCAGAGATTCAGTCCATTATCATCAAGGCAGGAGCATGGCACATCCAGGCAGGCATTGTGCAGGCACTGCTTAGAGCTCTGTATCTTCACCTTAAGGCTACTAGCAGAATACTAGCTTCCAGGCAATTAGGATGAAGGTCTTAAAGCCCATGCCCACAGTGACACACCTACTCCAACAGGGCCACACCTTCTAATAGTGTCACTCCCTGGGCCAAGAATATCACAATAACAGAAA
Organism: Mastomys natalensis; assembly: GCA_021653895.1. NCBI lineage: Eukaryota > Metazoa > Chordata > Mammalia > Rodentia > Muridae > Mastomys > Mastomys natalensis. The sequence continues at coordinate 81,154 of JAJTUV010003394.1, read as the reverse complement.
ATATTACAAATTTGCATGTCTTAAGTCTTATTTAAGAAGTTTCTTAGATATAGATTGGTTATACTCACAAGTTCTGTACCACCTGTGCACTAGCATATTTTACAGTGAGGACAGCATTGTTGATCAAGATTTTATAGAGGGGTTGGTGTTTATTTTTATCCTTTGCCAGCATGCAAAATACTTTCCTGTACCAGGAACACTAGCCCATAAAAGTGAAGGATCTAAGTAGGCATCAATTCAAATTCTAGATGTTTAATGAGTTGTGCGAATGTTGTCTTAAGGAATAAGGCCTTACCATCAGTTTGTGGATTGCAACCTATAGCCTTGGCATATCCTGAGTGGTTTGGCCCTTCCCATAGATGTCCTTTGGACAACAACTCAATTATATGTAATCCATGCTTGATATTGGATTTGATGAAGAAAGATGTCTAATTGTGGCTCTGTTTTCCTATTATTTGGTAATTTCATTTAGATTGCTATCACATATGTTATATTTTAGGCAGCTTATATTGTAGTAGGTTTCCATATATCCCTTCAAAGGAACTTAGTTTTAGCTATCTCTCCCCATATTCCCTCTCTCTCTTTATATCCAACATGATCTTCCTGCTACAATTCCAGCCCCTTGTTTCATCCATATCTTATATTCTACTTATCTTTTCTAGAAAAATCTATTCTATCCCCTACTCCTATACTCCATCCTATACTCTGTGGTTATACAGATGGTAGCTTCGTTATTAAAGTTGTAATTGCTAACATCTTCAATATATGTGAGAATGTACCTTATTTATTGTTCTGAGTCTGGATTGCTTAACTCAAGATGATTTTTCTAGCTTCATCCACTTACTGTGGATTTCATGATTTCATTTTTCATCATACTATTTGTTAAATGTTGATAGAAACTTCATATTTTATTGCTCATTTTTTTAATTTTTTAATTAATTATTTAGGTGCTGATCACAGCTTCCAATAGTCCCTCCTCTTTTTCTAGTCCTTCCCTCATACCTCACCCTCCCATCCACCCCTTCTCCTCTTCTCTTCAGAAAAGGGGAGACCTCTCATAATATTAACCAACAATGTCATATAAGTTGCAGTATATTAGGAGCATGTTTCAAATGCAAGGACACCCACATTTATAACAGAAATATCAGTAAAGCTTAAATAACACATTGAAGCCTACACTTTTAGTAGTGGGAGGCTTTAACACCCCATTTTCACCAATGGTCAGGTCATCCAGACATTCTTGTATCTTCAAAGATACAAGAAAGTTGAAATAACTCCCTATACTTTATCAGACCACCATGGATTCCAGCTGGACTTCAATAACAAAAACAACTGAAAGCCCAAAAGACTCATTGAAACTGAACAACCTCTACTCAATTATCACTGGATGAGCAAAGAAATAAAGAAATAAAAGACTTTCTAAAATTTAATGAAAATGAAGGCACAACATACCAAAACTTATGGGACACAATGACAGCAGTGATAAAGGGAAAGTTCATAACATTACACGCCTTCATAAAGTTGCAGGGGATGAGGGTACAGAGGGAACTTCTAGAAAGTCTTATAGACCTTGGATATAAGAGCCTCCCAAGACTCAATGGGGATGACCTTAGTCGAAATGTCCAACAATGAGAAGATGGAACCTGAAGAGGCCACCTCCAGTAGTTAGACATGGACCCCAGTGAAGGGGTAGGGTCACAAACCTACCTTCAAAAATTTTGACCCAGAATTTTTCTGTCTAAAAGAAATGTAGTACCAAAATGGAGCAGAGAATGAAGAAAAAAGCTATCCAGTGACCAACCCACCTTGGGATATATTCCATGGCAGACACCAAACCCTGACACTATTATTGATGCTATATTGTGCTTGCAGACAGGAGTCTAGCATGGCTGTCCCAGAGAGGCTTTACCAGCTGCTGACTGGGAACAATGCTGATACTTATGATTGGATTGAGGTTGGGAACCCCAATGGAAGAGTTAGGGGAAAGAGTGAAGGAGCCGAAGAGGATGACAACCTCATAGAAAGATCAACAGTATCAACTAACCCACACTCCTTGGGAGTTCCCAGAGACTAAGCCACCAACAGAGCATATACATGGGCTTGCTCATGGACCCCAGCATATATGTAGCAGAGGATTGCCTGGTCTAGCCTCAATGGGAGAGGGTGGGCCTAAATCCTGGAGGGTCTCAATGCCCTAGGGCTGAGGGTATACAGGAGTAGGTGAGGTGTGGTAGGCAAAGGAGGGAGGAAAATGGATGAGTAGGTGGGGGGAGCATCCTTTGAGAGGCAAAGGGAGGGAAGAAGGGGTGAAGAACTCTTGGAAGAAGGCCCAGAATGAGGGCAACATTTGCAATAAACAAATAAAACAAAAAAATTTAAATGTTAGAGAGCTCTTCTACTAGCAACTAAAGAGCACACCTGAATTCTCTAGGACAAAAAGAACCACACTGACCTAAGCAGATTAGACAGCAGGAAATAATCAGACTTAGGGCTGAAATCAAATAAAATAGAATCAAAGACAAAGAATCAACAAAGCCAAGAGCTGGTTCTTTAAGAAAATCAATAAGATAGACAAACTGAAAGACAGAGAGACAGTATCCAAATAAACAAAATCAGAAATGAAAAGGGAGACCTAAAAAAGAGACACAGAGGAAATCTTACTACAAATCTTACTACAAAACTTATTTGACAAAACTGGAAATCTAAATGAAATGAATGATTATCTTGATAGATACCATCTACCAAATGTAATTCAAGATCAGATGAACAACCTAAATAGACTTATAACCACTTATGAAGTTTAGAAGCGTCAATACAAGTTCCCAAAACCACCACCCTTACCAAAAAATGTCCCATAATGGCCAGATGATTTCAGTACAGAATTCTATCAGAAACTTCAAAGAGCAAATACTGCTATTTATCAAATTATTCCACAAAATATAAACAGAAGGAACACTATCAAATTTATTTTATGAGGTCACAGTCACCCTGATACTCAAACTATACAGAGACTCAACCAAGAAAAAATATCAAGCCAATGTCCCTTATAAACATTGATACAAATTTATACACAATGATTTCATTTTTTAATGGCTGAGTAATATTCTATTTATGTAAGTGTACCACAGATTTTTTAGCAATTCATCAGCTGATAGTTAAGTAGGTTGTTTCTAAATTCTTGCTACTTTGAATGTAGGAGCAATTAACATGATTGAACAAGTGTGTCTGTTGCAAGATAAATCATCCTTTACCTAAGAGTGGTATAGCTGGACCTTGAGGTGGATCTATTCTCATCTTCCTAAGGAAATACCAGATTGATCCCCATAGTGGGTTTCCAAATTTTACAGCCACTCTGAGTGTTCTCTACTCCACATTCTCTCTAGCATACGCTGTAATTTCTCTTCTTAATCTTGATCATTCGTACTGGTTACATCTCTTGCCATTTGTGTGTGTGTGTGTGTGTGTGGTGTGTGTGTGTCTGGTGTTTTTGGTTTCTTATTTTTGAGAATTCTTGGTTTATTTCTGAACTGGTTTTTTAAATTGGGATTATTTATTTTTCTGAACTTGGTTTTTAAATTGGATTATTTATTTTATTGATGCCCAGTTTATGAGTTCTTTATATATTTTAGTATTTCAGATATTAGTTGTCTGTCAATTGTGTATTTGATGTATATATATATATATATATATATATATTATATAATATATAAATATATGTGTGTGTGTATGTATGTATGTATGTATGTATATGTATAAGTATAAGTATAAGTATAAGTATATGTATATGTATATTTTATATGTATATGTATATGTATATGTATATGTATATGTATATATAAAATTATATATATTATATATAATTATATATATAATTCAGGGGCTGGTGAGATGGCTCAGAGGTTAAGAGCACTGGCTGAATATGTGTGTGTGTGTGTGTTTGTGTGTGTGTGTGTGTGTGTGTGTGTATAAGTGTACATATATTTGTGGAGATGCTGGATAGATAACTCAGTGGGTGGTTAAGTGCACTGATAGCTCTTCCAGAGGTCCTGATTTTCAATTCTCAGCAGCCACATGCTGGCTCACAACCTTTAGGTAGTGGGATCCAATGTTCTCTTTTGCTATGTCTGAAGACAGCTACAGTGTACTCACATGCATAAAATAATAAATCTTTAAAAATATTTTTTCACTCTGTACCCTTTTCACGTTGTGTAATGTTGGTGTTCTTTACCATATGGAATCTACAATTTCATGAAGTTCCATTTACTAATTGTTGATTAATGCTGTTCTATTAATTATCATCTTCAGAAAATTTTCCTATGCCAATGACGTTGAAGGTATTATTTATTTTCTCTTCTTCAGAATCAATATATCTGACCTTTTATGTTGAAGTCTTTAATCCATTTGAAGTTGAGTTTCATGAAGAGTGATAAGTATGGATCATTTGGATTCTCTAAATGCAGGCATTTAGTTTGACCACACCATTTGTTGTGTTGCTGCTTTTGTCAAGTGTGTATTTTTGGATAATTTACAAAAACCCATATGTCATAGATGTATGTGCTTATACTGTTTCTGCAATTTGATTTCAATGATCAATTATGTCTCTTTTGTGCTAGTACCATAATGTTTTTTGCACTATAGTTCTATAATTTTAGATCGAGATAAGTGTTGTCCCCAGTACTTCTATTATAACAAGATTGTTTTAGCCGGTGTGTGTGTGTGGTGTGTTGTGTGTATGTGTGTAGAATCTGTGTGTATAGGTGCATGTGTGTTTCTCGTGTGTGGTTTCCACATAAGAATAAAAAACTGTCCTTTCATGTTCTGTAAAAAAAAAATTGTTGGAATGTTGTGGTTATTGCATTGAATTGTAGATTGTTTTTGGTAGCATAGATAATTCACTATATTCATACAAATTCATGAGCACTGGAGATCTTTTCATTCTTTTAATCTTTAAGTTTTTTTTCAATGATTTAATCAATTTTACTGTAAAAAAGTCTTTCATTTCTTTGTTAAACTTACCCCCAAGTTATTTTACATTTTTGAGACTGTTGTGAAAGGTGATACTTTCCTAATGTCTTTCTCAATCCATTAATATTTTGTATATTGGAAGGCTACTAATATATGTATGATAATTTTGTATTCTGCTACTTTGCTAGAAATGTCTGTAAGTTCTGTGAGTTTCTTGGTTGAATTTTTAAGGTCCATGTATATAATTATATCATCTCAAATATATATCATTCCTTTCCTATTTGTATCCCTTTGATCTTCATCTCCACTATTGTATTTTTTAAGACTTCAAGTACTATATTGAATAGGCATAAAGGGATTGGAAAACTTGGTCATCTTCCTGATTTAATGAAAGTATTTTGTGATTCTCTCTATTTAGTTTGATGTTGGCTGTAGGGTTGCTGTGAATTACATATTATTTAAGGTATGTCTCTTTCATCCCCATCATCTTGAGAACATTTTTTCATGAAGGGGTGTTATATTTTCCAAAGGCCTTTTCTGCATCTATAGATGATAATGTTTTTTTTTTTTTCCAGTTTGTTTTTATGGTGGATTACATTTATTGATTTTTTATACATTGCAACCCTTATACATCTCTAGAATGAAGCCTACTTGATGGATGTGTTCCTGGATTCAATTTTAATGTGTTTTATTGAAAAAATTTGCATCTATTTTCATAATATAAAGTGGTATGTAAATTTCGTTCTTTGCTGGGTGGTTTTGTGGTCTCATTAGCAAAGTTCATTCTGTTTAATTCCTGTGGAACAATTTGAAAGGTATTGTCATTAATTCTTCATTCCTCTGGTAGAAGTCTTCATCAAATTAATCCAATTCTGAGGTATTTTTGGTTGAGAAACGTTTAATGTTTTTCTCTATTTCAGTAGACATTCTGAGTCTGTTTAGATTGCTTATCTGATCTTGTTTTAACATTGTAACTATTATATATCAGAAAATTATTCTTATAATTTGTTTTAGAATTTTCAATTTGGTGTAGTATAAAACTCTTTGTGTTTTATTATTAATGTTTTTGAAAACAGATTTTTTTCATATGATATATTATGATTATCGTTCTCCCTCCTGCAAATCCTCATTCTCCCCACCTCCCAACCCACCCAAATATACATACTATTTTGCCCTCTCTCATTAGAAAACTATAATAGACATCTAAAACTAAAAGAAGTAAATAATAAAATAAAAACAAACAAGCCTGAATAGGACAAACAAATTAAGAGAAAAAAACAAATAAACGAAAACAAAAGATATGCAAATAGACACAGACACACATTGACACACCGCAGCAATCCTCTAAAACAGAAAAATATGAATCTAGACTATGTAAGCAAAAAGTTGTAAGGTAAGAAAAAATGTAAAAAACTGCCCTACAACTTATGACTATTGAAGAAAATTAATTTTCATTTGCAAGGGTTTTCAATTGAAGCTAGCTTTTGGATTGGGTTGTGGAATCATGCCTATAGCCAATGTCAGTGTTGAGATCTCACCAGGTAAATTAACCTCTTCAGGTTGACGTTCTCCTTCTAGTGTCTTGTATAGAGCTATATTTGTAGATAAATATCAATTAAATTTGATTTTATTGTGGAAAGATTTTCTTTCTTCTTCCATTGCGATTAAAAGTTTTGCTGAGCATAGTAGTCTGGGCTGGCATCTCTAGTCTATTAAACTTCATTAAGGACCTTAAAGGCCATTTGAGCTTTTATAGTCTGCATTGAAAAATAAGTATTATTCAAATAAGTCTGTCTTAAATGCCATTTGTTCCTTTCCCTTTGCATCTTTTAATAATTTTCCTTTCTTCTGTACCTTTGATTTTTATTTTGGAGCTATTTATGCTTCTTGTATTTTGTAATATTTTGTTTGTCGTTCTATATATATGCTTTTGACAGGAATCTCATAAAATACCTAGTGTTTTTAGGGTAATGAAATTTTCTCATATGATTTTATTGAAATAATTTTGGTGCCTTTGACCTGGGTTTACATTCCTTCTTCTATTTCTGTTTTATGTAGATTAGTTTTTCATTTTTGTTTTGTTTTTGTCTTTTTCCTTTTTTTTTTTTTTTTTTTTTTGCAATCAAATGGGAAATTGGCATTATTCATTGGGTGGCAATCAATATGAATCTAACACTAAATGATGATTCTTTTTTTCTATGTTCTATTGAACATAGAATAGTTTCTAATATAATATATCCTAATTAGAGTTTCCACTCTCTCTAATCCACCCAGTTATTTTCCACCTCCCTTTTTACCCGGTCTACTCTCTTTCTGCCTCTCATTAGAAAAGAAACAATGTTTCTAAGAGATAACAACAAAAATAACAAAATAAAATACAATTAAGATAAAAAAAATCATATTTAACTTGGACAAGGCAAACCCCTGGCAGGAAAACAGTCCCAGGGAAGACACAAGAATCACAGACCTCATATTTCAGGACTCCCATAAAAACCCTAAACTCATAACCATAATACATACACAGAGGACCTGGTGCATATCCATGTAAGCCTTGTGATTGTTGCTTCAGTCTCTATGAGTTCATATGAGTTTTGTTCAGTTCATTTAGACAGCTTCATTCTCTTGATGTACTCCATCCCCACTGTCTCTTAATGCTCCTTCTGTCTCCACTTCTGCCAGGATTCCTAAGATTTGATGGAGATACATTTAAGGTTAAATGTTTCACAAATTCTAACTTACCTCTTTCTCTCTCTCTCTCTCTGTCTGTCTCTGTCTCTGTCTTTGTCTCTCTCTCTCTCTCTCTCTCTCTCTCTCTCTCTCTCTGTCTCTCTCTCTCTCTCTCTCTGTGTGTGTGTGTGTGTGTGTGTGTGTGTGTAAAATCTGGCTATGGGTATCTGAATTTGTTTCTGTCTACTGCAGAGGAAGCATCTCTGATGATGACTGAATAAGACACTGATCATATTTATCTTTCTTGGTCTGGGTTGCTTCATTTGTCTTCTAGTTTACCATTTGCCTGTATGTTTCATGGTGTCATTTTTTTAAGAGTTAAGTAATACTTCTTGTGTAAATGTATCACATTTTGTTTATATATTCTTTTGTTGAGGGACATCCAGGTTGTTCCAATTTCTAACTACTGTAAATAAAGCAGCAATGAACATAGTTGAGCAAGTGCCCTATGGTATGGAGAAGTGTCCTTTGGAAATATTCCCATGAATGGCATAGCTAGATCTTAAGGTAGATCAATTTTCATCTTTCTGAGAAACCACAACAATGATTTCCATAGTGACTGTACAAATTTGCACTTCCACCACCAATCAATGAGCGTTACACTTACTCCACATTCTCTCTAGCACAATGAATGTTCCCCCTTTTCCACATTCTTTCTCAAATTACCTGTCCCTTGTATTATTGAACTTGGCAATTCTGACAGGTTTAAGAAGTAGATTTGGTATTTTCATAGTTTCCCCAATTTCCTAGATGTTGTATTCCTAGATTTATATTTATAATTAACAATTTTCATTAAGATATTCATGTATTTTATCTTGTCCTTAACACATGAGATTCTCCCTTCCATCTTTTGTATTCTGATGATAAGGATTGTTCCCAAGATTCTGGGCTCTGTGGCATGCAGGACCAGTGACTCAAACAGACTGAAAGCCTCCCTGGATTTCTGTTGCACACAGGGAAACAGAAATCACAGTCTTAGGCCCCCTCTGGAGAACATTTTCAGACGGGACAACAATATGACTGCTCCTCTGGAGACCCAACAGTCTGAAAGACTCCAGGAGATCTACTGCAGCCAGGGCAACAGATCAGCAGCTCCTCTACCCCTCTGAAGTGCCCCCAGTTAGAAAGCCCCACTGGTGGTCTGCTACAGCCAGGTTCACAGGCCTACCAGGAGACCTGAAGCAACCTAGGAACAAAAGAGGCAGACTCCAGACACAGTCACCCAGACCAGTAAACACCAGGGATAACTAGATAGCAAGAGGCAAGCACAAGACCATAAGCAATAGAAGCCAATATATGTAGGCATCATCAAAACCCAGTTCTCCAAAACAGCAAGCCCTAAATACATCAACACACCTGAATATCAGGAAGCTGACCTAAAATCCTATCTCATGAAGATAATAGAGTCCTTTAAGGAGGATATAAATAACTCACTGAAAGAAATACAGAATTCCTACTCATTTCTTAGTTTTCCTTTCTTCGTTTCATCACTTTGGACTTTCTTTATTGATTCTATATCTGATGTCATGTCTTAAAACTGTTTTCTTCAATTTACTCTATTGTTTCATAAATTTCATATCCTTTTAAAGGTTTTTGAGCATAATGTTCATACTAACTAGTTGAAGTTCTTATCTTGTGCTTTAGATGTATTGCACTTCTCCTGGTCTAATGCAATAAGCTTGCTGAGCTCTAGTGGAGCCATATTATCTTTCCTATTGATGGTTATGGTTTCCACAAGTATCCAATTATCTTGGTTTGGGATGATTGTAAATCTAGGTGCTGGTATCTCATCTTGTGTTTGTTGGGTGAGCGCTCACTTACTATTGCCCTCTCTAATATTTAGTAAAGTGTGGTGGTTCTAGGTTTCCTGTTGGGAAATTATTCTGAGAATCTGACAGGTGTGGCCATAGGAGGCCCCAGGTTGGACTATTTGTAGGTCTTAGGAACTAACATTAACAAATGGGAATGGGCTGTAAGGGAGTAAAGATGAAAGAGTCCACAGGATAGAAGAAATCTAAGTGTACCTATAGAATCCATGTAGACATTCTGGAAATAGGGTCATAAAGGAAAGAAAGGCCACAACAGGTAACCACCTGCTACAAAACTAGGCATATAATGGGAGATTTGGAATCAGCAGTCATAGGGAGAGTGACTATTATCTAATTTGTGCTCTTCTGTATGTATGTCTCTAAGGAATGCCTCTATAGTTGCAGATTGAAACAAGGGGCTAACAATAATTTTTAAGAAGTAATTTATATGCCAAAAGTTCTAATATAACAAAAAGTTAACATGAATCAACAGTTACACAATTTATTAAAAGAAGTGAAATAATCCATCCCAAAAGCAAAAATAACGGAGACAACAAGAATAAAAATGCTGTTAACAGAAATATTTCTAATATGCTCATTAATGTAGATATCATGACAAAGTTTGAAGAAAAGTTAAAACATAGGACAGAAACAAGTGATATAAAGTAGAATACTAGTGAGCAGTGGGAAGATAACACAATGTGTACCATATGGACAATTGATTATACAAGAAGAAGAGAAAATTATCAAAAACAATAATGAACAGGACATTTTTCAAAATTGAAATCACACAGCAATGTAGAAACCCAGGAAAATCAGGAAAAAAGGCATGATGAATACTAAAAGTCTCTATCTCTGCATAGTATGGCATAAATAAAAAAATAGGTAAAGCAAACCTTATTAGTTATGCAGTTTTTAAGAGTTATAAATTTTAAGAACAGACTTAGACAGCATCAAGTGATGAAACAAAAAAAATCAATATACCTAGTGCTTTGGATACAGAAAAATTAACTCAACCAGGGACCAGGAACAGAAAATAGAGTTGCATAAGAACAAGGTATCAATTCTGTAAGTAGATATAAATTAAATTTAGCACACACACACTCACTCACACTCAGTCACACACACTCACACACACTTAGCATTGTTTCAAAATATGTTATGAATAAAGTATAAGGAGGAATAAACAAATTTCACTACTATAGCTATAGACTTCCTTGTACCTTTTATTAATAATAGATTCCCCACGAAGAAAATCAGTGAGGCTATATTTAAATGAAAAGTCATTTTAATCAAGTGCATTTATTTAATATGTATGCCCCACTTTATCCAACAACAGTGGAATACATTTTATTTCTTATTTCACATAAAATATTTATCAAGATACTAATAATCACATAAACAACAGGAATGGCCTTGTGCTGTCCAGTTATTCTTCATCATGAGGTCTGCCTGGAGTTTATCACTCTATTAGAAAACCTGATGTCCCTCAAAGAAGGGCAAAGAATATGAACAAGATAAGTAGAATGAAAAATTGAAAAAAAATAAACAATAGAAAATTATGAATAGCTAAATTGTATTAAAAACTTATATATATTATGTAATATATATGCATTATTTGTGGATGCAAAAGATATCTAATACGACACCATGAGGAAAGCAACAATCCCAACCAACCAGAGCCCCCAGGGTCTAAACCACCAGCCTGGGAGCGCTTAGGGAGGGACCCATGGCTCCAGCTATATATGCAAGGGAGCTTATATATAAGTGGGAGAAGAGATCCTTGGTCCCATGAAGGCTGGACGTTGTGGGTGGGGGATACTCGAGGGTAGGGAGGTGAGGTACTGGGGAGGGTGGGTAGGGGTACACCAACGTGGAGGCAGGAGGAGGGGGGAAGGGATAGTGAGTTCCTGGGAGGGAGGGGGGAAATGGGGTAAGGAGAGAACATCTGAAATGTAAAAAAAATTCCAATAAAAAATTTCCAATAAAAAAAAAAAAGTATGTTGTCATGACACAGTGGAATTAAACCATAAATCAATATTTTAAAATAAGTTGGAAATTCCAAAATTGTTTGAAATTCAAAAACACATTAAAGAATGAAATATAAATCAAGACAGTTTCAAGGGAAATGACTATTTTATACTTTATGAATATTAATGAAAGTAGCTCCACCCAATTATTCATCTGTGCTCTACAACTGCATCCTTAAAATCTTTCTTGTCTCTGTTGTCCCCATACACATGGTCCCTTTCTAGTTTCCTGGATTCTACAGGTATTCCAACTAACACATAAAAATCTAAACATTTGAGGCTAAAATCAATCTATGAGTAAAAAGATGCCACATTTGTCCTTCTTGGTCTAGATTACATTACTCAATAAAATGTTTTGCAGTTGCATTCATTTATCTTCACATTTCATGTTTTTACTTATCCTTACAGAGGAACAAATTCCTTTATGGATAGATACCACATTTTCATTTAAACATTCACTAGTTAATGAATATCTATGCTATTCCATTTCCTATCTATTATGAATAAAGCAATGTAAGGGTCCTTGTTTTGCTAAAGAATGATGCCCCTGACTCATATATAGTAGGTAAAAGCAAAGAGCTTTTTACTCTGCAGAGAGTCCAGCATGTGGGTGTTCGACTTCAGCTTAGAACAGACAACACCAGACCAAAACGGTTCCAAAGGAGGGGTAGTTATTCAGGGTAGTAGGCAAAGGTGGAGAGAGAAACAGGAGGAGATGGCAGAAAAAAGAGAGCGAGGTCAGGGAGTTCTGCCTGTTTATATGGGTGGTGACTTAGCCTTTTCCCAGGTAAAGGTGAGATAGCCAGGTGGATTCTGGGAGTGTATGGCGGTTGCCTTGACAATGATTTGGGGGTCACCTAGATGTGATGTCGTTGGTGTTAGCATTCTGTTAAACTCCACCTCCACAGTTACCTAGCAACAGCTAGGTATACTCCTCCCAAAGCTACCCGAGAACGGCCAGGTAGCCCTGCCCACTATTATAAGTGGGGCTGTCTGGCCCCTCCTCTCTCTCTTGCCCCTTGACCCGCTTGCCTGCAGGTTCCCTGCAGGTTCCCGTCTCCCTTTTCCCCCTTCCCTACCCCCTCCACGTGGTCATGGCCGCTGCCTCTCTCTGCTCTCCCCTCTGCCCTAAATAAACTTCTCCTCCTGGAATCCTCTGCCGCCTCCGTTTTTTCTTTTTAAATAACAACAATTGGGTTCAGGCATGATACCAACCAACAGTGGGGATCTGCCATTTAGCAAGATTTTTGACTCCCAGGTGAGCTCACAAGCCCAATTTAAAGCACATTAGGGGAATTCCAGGGAGGTGTAAGTGACCTTTATCTAATTTAATTGATTGGCTCCATTTCTAGGGGTATTTTGCTCTTTGGGATTAGTTAGAGCTCTGGGTATGTTCCAGAACCATTGCTGGGGGTTGGGGGAGAGCAGAGGTTGCTGAGGAAGCATGGGAACTGTTGCAGGGAAAGCCTGGAAACTTGCTGGACTCATTGCACTTGCCTCAGGCCAGGTGGCAGGGCAGATTCTGATTGGCTTCCTGAAGTCTGTGGTTTTTCCAGTAACCTGCTTGCCTAGACTTGCCCAGTTCTGGGAAACAAGATATCTATGCCTAGTCTCCTAAACTTCCCATTTGAAGCCTGCTAGGCGTTAGCATTTTGTCTAGGCTCCACCCCATAGTTACCTGGTATGCCTGACTCACTATAAAGGGGCTGCTTGCCCCCTCTGCTCTTTCTTGCCTTCTTGCTCTCAACTCTGTCTTTTTGCCCTTTCCTCCAATCTCCCCATTCCCCTCCCCTCCTTATTCTCCACATGCTCATGGCTGGCCTCTACTCCTCTACTTAGCTACTCTCTGCCATTCTCTGTCTATACTCCCATCTCAACTCCCTTCCCATGCCCTGAATAAACTCTATTCTATACTATACCATCCTGTAGCTGGTCCCTCAATGTTAGTATTCTGTCTAAACTCCACCTTCACAGTTACCTGGAAACAGTCAGATGTGTCCTCCCCAGTTTCCTGGCAACAGCCAGGTAGGCCTGCCCACTATAAAAGGGGCTGCTTGCCCCTTCCTCTCTCTCTTAATCTCTTGATCTCTTGCCTCTAACTTCTCTCTGTCCCCCTGCCTCTCCCCCTTCCTTTGCCCTCTCTCTATGTGGTCATTGGCCTCTACTTCTTTCTTCTTCCTCTCTCTTCTTCTCTTCCCCATCTTCTTCTTCTATTTCTCTTCCCCACCACCTTTGCCTATCTCTTGAATAACAACCCACCCCCCCAGAACCATTTGGTCTGGTGTGGTCTGTTCTAAGCTGCCCATGGATGTCTAACACTCTGGGGAAGGATGCCTCAGCATGGGCCCCACAGAGGCACCCACTTTCCCCACACTGACTGCATATCCAGCAAATATATTCCTTCTCTTTTTGTAAAACACAACATCATAGAGACAGCCTGTCTCTGTCCTCTCAGCAATAATGAACATGGGTGAACAAGTATCCCTGTAGTAGCATACACATTTCTTCAATTATGTGCCCTCAAGTAGTATAGCAGTGTCATAAGATGGGTCAAGTTCTTTATAAGAAACCTCCAAGTCACTCTCCAATCAAAAGTGAATGCAAATCATCTTTTTAATTTTATTTCTTTCTTTTTTTTTCTTTCTTTCTTTTTTGTTTTGTTTTATTTTTGTTTTGTGTTTGTTTGTTTGTTTGCTTTTTGAGAGAAGGTTTCTCTGTGTAGCCTGAACAGGCTTGATTTGAACTCACAGAGATCTGCCTGCCTCTGCCTACTGGGACTAAAGACATTTGCCACCACTACCCAGTGTCTTAAACTTAGCCATTCTGGTTGGAGTAACATTAACTTACAGAATCATTTTAATTGGTATTCCTCTTATTACTAAGGATGTTAGACACATTTCTTATCCATTTCATTTCTTTGAAAACTCTCTCTTCAGATCTTAGTTCTTTTTATTCTTTCTATAAGGCAACTTATAGAAAAGTGTGTTTTTGTTTTAGATGATTTAAGTTAATGATGGCACAGTAAAGATAGGAGGTGGCAGCATCTAAGAACTTATATGTCCAACTATAAACAGGAAGCAGAGTAAATTGGAAATAGTGTGTGGCATTGGTTATATGCTAATGAGAGCTAATTGCAGAGTATAGACTGAGCCTAATAGAGAGAAGTTGTAATGTAGATAGTAATGATGAAGAAGTGAAAGCCATCTAAACCCTGTGACATGAGACAGGATTCTATAGGATATGAAGTTTTCACTCCTGGGTTTTAGTCTTATATTGGTTCATTCAGGTCAGAAACTCTAGTAGGTAACATTCTATTATTCTGCTAAACAAATATAGTTTTAAACTAATTCCTAACTGTTGATGAACCTATAGATTTATACACATCTCAATTCATTATTTGAAATAGGTAGTGATTCACATGTATTCACAATTGGACAAGGTGCAGAAATAAGATACTGTGGAGTGTTTAGCTCTAAAGGGAACTTTGTATCTCACACTTCTCCCAATGCTTCAATTCCTTTGATATATGTGTTTCATTGGAAGTGATAAGACTTTATAGAAGAAGGATAGAACAGAATGAACTATGTCTTCTTTTTATTACCCTCAAGATAATAATGAAACATACTTGGTCACAACTAAGAAATAATATATTCTATAGAAATAAAATTCTTCAAATTCAACATGAATGACTTGTTTTTTATGTAACTTCATGTCTAAAGGTCCCAATGTGTCTTTCGCTTTATTGTATTTCACCTGCTTTAACATAATACCTTAAACTGATTAATTTATAAACAGAAATTTAATTATGACCATAGTGAAATATGGGAAGTTAAATGTATCATATATTTTGTGACTCTGTTCCTCACAGATGACCCTTTATGTACTCAATGGAGGCTCTCTCAAGTATCTAATCTAGGGGAAGTACAATTTTGAGATCATAACAGTCCCTTAATTATAACCTTTTATTTTTTAGTTTTCCACTTTGAAGTCCTTTACTGCCATCAAGCATAATTCATCAAAATAAAAATATTGTAATGTCGATACAATAGTCTTCATTCTGTCATTGCAGGATCCCATCTCCTAAGACATATCCTGATCTACATTAATTCTCACCTTTCTATTTCTTCATTTGACCCCTTTCACCAGAGTTTTAAAAATAACTAGGAAATAGTTAAGCATGGAAGAAGCCTTATTGGAATTTCCCCATCATTTGAATCTCACTTACAAGGATTAATGAGCAGGAGATGGAAGCTTTTGTTCTAAGAATAGAGTAAAGCTTAGAGCCTTTATAACAACTATTTGTTGATTTAGGAGAAATTGTGTTTCACTAGCAGGGTCATTCATCAGCATGAAGCACAAGCAGCAATGTGCACAGGAAAATCAATTTTCTAGAAGACTCAGAGCTTACCAGAAGTCTTATGCTCTGGAGGCAACAGATTCAGTTCGGTTGCTGACTAGTAAAAATATAGAATAAGAATGAGAAATTTCAACCAAAGCACACATCATCATTGCAGTATGTCAAGTTTTATCAGTCAAAGCAGTTTAATAGAATTTCATGGATTTATTAACCTTTTTATAGTGGGAATAAATCAGTTGTATTGTAGAAAATGTGAAGCACCTTGTGCTTCAAATGGATTTTATATGTGTGAATCCTGCTCCTCCTCCTCAGAATTATTCAGCATTTCAGCCAATTAATGGGGGCAAAAACGCAGCATTTAATTATTCTCAAGATGTTAA
Organism: Mastomys natalensis; assembly: GCA_021653895.1. NCBI lineage: Eukaryota > Metazoa > Chordata > Mammalia > Rodentia > Muridae > Mastomys > Mastomys natalensis. Next base: position 64,887 of record JAJTUV010003394.1, on the reverse strand, counting down.
CAGAGAGACATAGTACCTAAATATTCATTAGCATTTTATACCTCTTCTAAAGTTAAAACTTTGTTTTACATTTTGAATTATAGAAAAACACTGAAAACAGAAGGCTATAAGCTATTGTAAACAGGCAGCTTCTGAGGAAATTTACCAGCCTGAGTAGTCATAGGTCTTAGAAATAGGCAGCCTCGGTGGACAGTACCAACTTAGATAAGGACAAGTGAATCATAGGCAGAGCCATAGTGACCTGTCCCCTGAACCTACACCCAGCTGATACCCTGTTCTGAAGGTATCTATACTCCCCCTGAACACCTATGCTTCGGTGCCATTCCCTTCCCCACACCCTGCCTTTTTGTGTTTATAACCCTGTGTAAATAAGCAAGTTACAATGTGATGTGACTTAAATAACTAACTAAATAAATAAATAAAAAAGAATTATAGAAAGAGCATATTACATTTGAGTGTTTCGACCCCTTACTATCCTTAGTACCATAGGCTCTTTTCTTTTTCCACTGAGTTTTAAAACTGTCTTTTATTTTTTGAAATTTAAAATACAATTCCATCATTTGCATTTTTGTTGCCTCCCTCCTACCCACCCCCCACCCTTATTCCAATTTCTGACATGCACTGATAACTAACATAAAAGATACTGAGTGGAACTGGATCTTACATGAGTAGTGAAGATCAGTGACCGCCATGAAATTCTCATATGTTCTTGTTAAATAATCGGTGACTTCGAAAGACATCTGGAGGAGAAGGTCAATTTAATTTTATTGGGACACTTAGAGTATGAAATCCACATATATTTAGAAATCACTCTTTCCACAGTCTTACTGAGGGCTGATACTATATTATCTTACTTGGATAATGACCATGCAATATTTATTATGTAGAAGTATTGAAACAATTTAGCTTGAAAGGCATAATTAGCTACAGAGTTATTTTGCAGTCACAAGCCATACACTGAATAATAAATCACACTCTCTGTAGTACAATTTGTCTTCTAATTTTAAAAACAATAAAAACGAACCTCAAGAAAGCAAAAAAATCCCCATGGCTAGCTGTGCAGGAGATAGAGAAGGACTATGTGCCCTGTCCTAGTAATATCAGCCAGGAGTATTTTCTAACATTTGGTGGTTGCTATGGATAATAGAATATAAGTCATGTGTCAAAGGTTAATATTGCCATTAAAATATTTTGAAAGTCCTTATCTGTCCCAACCATAGAGAAAATAGAAGTTACTATTTTTAATGCAGTGTAATTATCTATGAAAACATGTGGGTGTCATTCAGGAAGACCTTGTAAAGTTGAACTCAATTCTGCTGACAATTACGTTTACTAGAGAAACTATTTTGGACTCTTAATGGTTGCATTGGAATCAATGTATTAGAGAATAGTGCTCTCTTTGTCTCTTGGATATTCAAGTTACTAGTTCTTCCCATTTCACCCTACAATTTAGTTATCTTCCCCAAGATCACTGCACAATACATTGCAGAACAGGGAGTGAACTTCATTTCCTGCTCCACACTGAATCTACATTCTTTGCTCTTAGCTTTGAATACTTTTCTGAAATGGACTAAGTGGAGACTAAGATAAGCTTTATGAAAATAAAGTAAAATGTCCATGGATAAATTTCTTTTCATAATTATAGTACATAGAGTAGGCAACAATACATCTGAGTCCTAACTTCAAAGAACTACACAATTAAAGTAACTGGACATAGAAAGTTCTGTGCTTAGTACAGAACAAAATATTCCTGATGGCTAATTCTCACAAACCCTTTGGAAAATTCAATTTACTGATGACATAAACATTCTTTTTATGGAATTATGAGAGTTTATGGTTCAAAATTTATTCAAAACAAAGTACTTATTATTACAATAGGCAGTGCATGCTCATTTATGAAAATGAATCTTCAGGGGCCAATACACTTAATTCTTTCAAATGAATATATTTTGTAAAATGGTACCTTGGTTCATTGAGAGAAATTGACATTTTATTCAATATTAAATGGGAGATGTAGTATGTATTTCCTCTTCATATTTTTTTTCCTCTTCATATTTTGAGAAGGGTAAAATGCCAGCTTAACTTATTAATGAAGTAATTATATTTATTGTTTGTTGTAACTTTCCTCTTATAAAAAACCAAAGATCTTAGAGAAAAGGCTTTGATAGTAACTTATTCAAAGAACAATAAAAAAAATAACTTTCTGTATGAAAATGATATGATGTTCTCCTATAGACAATAAAATTACCTAAACAAATTGTCCTAAGAATTTGATTGTGTTCTATAGAACTTTAGAAAATGATCATCCATGTTCTTGGATTCTATCCAATATGTATTTCTCATCTCAGTAATACAGGAAGTATATGCTTCAGTTTCATATTAATCTATACTCACTAACAAGTGATACCATTTTCATAAAAATGATTTTATCATGCTATCATAATGGAGGCTCATCAGTTACTCTTAATAATGGCATTGCTGAATCACCAGGAAAATGCTTTGTGCACTAAATGTAACAGATTATTAAGCATAATTCAACTTTATTATCTCCTTTTTTGGAAATATGTGTAAACTATAAGCTGTCTAAGTCACAGCTACAGGTTTTTAATAAATAAAAATCATATATATGTACATATATATACATTATATCTCAAATATTATTTTAATTGTAAATAATGCTTAAAATTATTAATATATTCATTTTTAATTTTTTGCAACTCTTATTAGTCCTTTGGGATCTCAAATATCTTCATCTTATTAATTGCCCCAGCTTCTCCAATACCTACTTCCATTCCACTCAACATTATGAACTCTTTATTTAGTTATTTGTTTGTCGTTTAGTAAAGCCATTAGGCTCATTTTGTCTTGCACATACATTATTGGACATATAACCTTCCACTTGTGCATGATTGATCTGACAGGGTTCATACCTTCAAGGACAACAGACAAGGGCTCAGGGCACATAATAGGAAGAGGGTCAGGATGATTATAAAACCCAGAGGATCAGTAACTTTGATGTGAGACTCTGTCTCCAAGTTATATCGAAAACTATGCCCATAAAGTCACTAGTGTGACCATCCCAATGAGAACTAAACAAGGAAGGATGATAATAACAAACACATCAGAGAAAAAACTGGATGGAGAAAAGCCCATGAGTTCTCAAGTCAACACAAAGAACTACAGGCAACTGAATAAAGCTAAGAGCAGGAAAGGTTGTCTTTTCCAGGAAAAAAAAAAAATCATAAGAGTTGGTTGTCCAGTACCTAACATACCCTAGAAGTATATACAAATAATATTATATGAAATGAACAGTTTATATATAGGAATATATTTGTATCTACAAATATGTTTACCTGTGGGACTGTGTAAGGGTATCCTGGTTCTTGGCTGGCATGGGCCTAGAATCCCTAGACTCCAAGGGAGAAATGGCAGGAGTTTGGCCACAGCCCCAGAACTCAGGGTCCTGAAAAGCAGTCTAATCTCCATAGACCTACATTGTTCAGTCACGTAGGCCATTACAGCCCTCCCTCCCAAAGTGCACAGGTAGAGGGTGTGACTACAGGCCTCAGGCCCTAGAGATTTACATACTAATGAAGGTCAGAGGGCGGAGCCAATTAACCATTCCTCCCTAGAACCTCCCCCTTTCTCCCTCCCTACTTAACTCAGGTCTGCCCTGAGTTTGGGGGGGGGGTACATCCAGATCCATCCACCATCTGCCATGACAATATACCCTTTGGAACCAAGGACTTCCTCGTATCTTTGGGGCCTGCTGGGCCTGCCGCCACCGAAAGCCTCCAGCCACTGGAACCTGGGACCTTTCTCCAGTATGTGAGACAGGCTGCCTGGAAGCCTCCAGGCAGCCTCCACCTCGCAGGTCCTGGGCCGCTGCGGTCGCCATACAAATAATATTATATGAAATGAACAGTTTATATATAGGAATATATTTGCATCTACAAATATGTTACCCATGCAATTGCAATTGATGATCAAAGAAACCATTAATCTGAAGGTGAGCAGAGAGGGTATGTGGGAGGATTTGAAGCCAGTAAAGGGAAAAGAGAAAAATGGTAGTTATAATCTCAAAAATAATCAAGAAAGAAAGAAAACTAGCTTTCATTCTCCAGAAACTATCAGTTATCAATAGCTATTCCTTAGGGCGGTACTTATTTCCACCTCACTTTCACACTGGAATTTTGTCTCACTTTGAATGATATAGGTCAAGTGCATAGTGCTACAACTGCTGTGAGCTCATATGTACAATTGCCTGCAAGTATCTAGAAAGTGCTGCTTCTTTGTAGTCATCCTCCCAGAGGAGCAGTAAATTTTTTTATTAAATATTTTCGTTATTTACATTTCAAACGTTAACCCCTTTCCCAGTTCCCCTTCCACCCCCGGAAACCCCCTATCCCATACTCCTCTTCCACTGCTTCTATGAGATGGGTTCTCCCACTCACCCACACACTACCTTCCAGCCCTTGAATTCCCCTACATGGAGCATAGAACCTTCACAGGACCAAGGGCCTCCCCTCCCATTGATGCCAGATAAGGCCTTCCTTTGCTACCCATGCTTCTGGGGCCATGGGTCCCTCCATGTGTGCTCTTTGGTCTGTGGTTCAGTTCCTGGGAGCTCTGGAGATCTGGTTGGTTGATATCATTGTTCTTCTTATGGGTTGCAATCCCTTCAGCTCCTTCAGTCCACACTCAAACTCCTCTATTGGGATCATCATTGGGGACCCTGTGCTCAGTCCAATGATTGGCTGTGAGCATCTGCTCTCTGTATTTGTTAGGCTCTGGCAGAACGATTCTATATTCTATTGTAAAATATGTGCTTATTCACAGTCACTGATGCTCATACTTACAATAGCCAGAGAATGGAAACAACCTGTAGGTCTGTCAACTGATGAAGGGGTAATGGAAATATCACATATTTACACAATGGAATATTATTCATCTGTTAAAAAATGAAATTCCCAAGAAAACAATGGAGCTTAAAGCTTTCATTCCAAGTGAGGTAGCTCAGATCCAGAAAGACACCTATTGCATGTTTTCAGTCATTTGTGGATGCTAGCTTTGAGTCTTCAAACATGTATGTTTCCCTGGAAATATAGAGAGAAATCAAAAAGTTAGTAAATGATCATGGGGTGTTGCTTTCAAGGAGAGTATATAGAATGTGATGGTATAAAAGGAGAGGATAATGGAAAAGGACTTTTATTCATATGCATGCATATATGCATATGTATGTGTGGCGTATATGTGGATGCCCATACAAACCAAAGACATGTCAGATGCTCTACAACTGTAGTTACAAGAAGTTATGAGTTGCCACACATTGAATCTGGGAACTGGTCTTGTATCAGGTATAAGGGCATCAAACATTTTTAACTTCTGGCATATCTCTCCAGTCCCTTTTGGAGATATAATTCATTCTTTAAAACATTCTATTTCTTCATCAATCAGGTTTTATTGATTTAATTAGATTTTTTAATTTTATGACAATTTTATTGAATGTATTTTGATTATATTCATCACCCTATCCTAATTTAAAATCCCACTCTACTTCTCTACTCATCCAAATTTGTGTTCTCCTCTTTACAAACCAAAATAATAAAGTTTACTTTATGTTGCCCAAATATTCTTGGTATGGAATCTGCCATGGAGTTCAGTCAAACTACCAAGGATTAGACCTTGAAAAATGAATTAGTTATTAATGTATAATATCTACCTAAACATTAGTAATTAGTTCAACTAAAGGACTGAAAATAATTTATATATTTTACATCTTCTACTGTTTTTTTAAATTTTATTGTTTGCATCACTGCTCTATTCACAATATCCAGGAAATATTGTAACTTATTTCAAAGGGATGACAATGACTCATTCCTTTCAGCAAGGTCACTTTGTATCTCTATCAAAAGACAGGGTTCATTATTTTGATTCCTTATTCTGAAAGTATCTTTTTGTTAAACTCCAGTCAATTGAACTTTAGTGATTAATTCAACTAAAGACTAAAAATAATTTACTTGTTTTTATATCTTCTATGTGTTTTTAAATTTTATTGCTTTTATAGAGAGACACCAAAGGAAAAAGAATGAATTAGGAACCTATGAGAAGAGAAATGCATGGCTCACTAATTTCCATTGTTGTGTGATAAAAAGTTGACTTTGAGAAACTGTATAAAAATGTTTGAATAACCCTAACTCAGAAAATCAGAACTAGCCATGAGGACCTAAGCTAAATTCCAAACTAGAAATATCTTGAAATATATTCATCTCTTAAGTTTTCGACAATCATGTATTTAGGTAGATATTATACATTGATAGCTAATAAACAAAAGCAGTCTATTACATTAGACATACTAATTCCTGATATGATATTATTGATTTTTCCAAGTTTCATTATTGTATTTACCTACAGAAACCATACCCCAAAATTAACATCACTCTCCCAACTCTAAATATCTACCAGAATAAAACACATCCTAGCACAAATATGCAAGTTCTAACACTTCAATAGGATCTTTAGCTAAAACAGTCAATCACAATTTTGTTTTCTTCATTGTCTATTATTATACCCAGCTGATACCCTGTTCTGAATGGTATCCATACTCCCCTGAACACCTATGCTCCAGTGTCATTCCCTTCCCCACATCCTGCCTTCTTGTGTTTATAACCCCTGTGCGAATAAGTAAATTGCAGTGTTATTTAAATAATTAAATAAATTAATTAATTAAAACAAAACAAAACAAAACAAAAAACAAAATACATAATGTATTATTTTAGTTATTTAAAACTGCTTTCAATAATTATATGAATAGATCTTTGTCCCCCAAATAAATACTTATTAAAACAATTAGCTAGACACAAGGACATTCAATATATTCTAAAAACAAAAAATGAGTAAAATGCTCTCTTTACCGCAAAGTTTTTATTCATAGTAGTGTAAAATACAAATGATAATCATTAGTTTGCACTATACTATATAAGAAGCATGCACAGTACTCCTACAACAGAGTTAGATGCAACCTTATATCTTTCTCATAAATTTAACTTTTCCTTATAAATAATACAGTTAACAAGAAAATGTGCTTATTGCTTGAAATACAGCATATTTACATTTCCTTGCATATTTATGGATAAATAAATTGAGTTTGGGAGTTGTAAGACACTTCTATAAGCTATCTTGAATTTCTTTACACTAGAATATGTACATTTCAAGGAAAGGGACCACACCATCAAACTTTCGTTCCTTAGACCTTCTTTGCCATTCATAAGCAATAATAATTAAAGTACAGAAATGATCTGGGTATAAAAGTTTGCTCTTCTGAGTTTAGGAATAATTTTGTGGTTTTATATTTGCAAACCAGAAAACAGCATCAGACCCTTGTAACATGGGCAATTATCTTCTTGAAATATTGTGAGTACGGAAGCATGCCCTTTACTTCATCATAACCAGGAAACCTACTTGTTTGAACTCTAAGGATATTTTTTTTCAACATTACCATCATGTAACACTAGATTCTACTTGAGAAAAAAAATACTTAATCATACATAACATTCTTTATTACTTCAAAATGTCATTAAATTCAAGCACCTTCTCATTTTTACAGCAATTTATACCCTTTATGTCACTGAAAACAGATAACTATATTTATGGTAATTCATTTATAGAAACTCAGCCATTGAATAACAGCAATCAGCATTAATTTGTAGGCATAATATTACATTTTATTAACAGACATGAATATGAATATTTTTAAAACACTTGCTGTAGTTTTAAAGCATTTAGAAGAGATAATATAAGAGTCCCTTATTTGTATACACATGTGAAACATGGCATTTCAAAAGTATTTCATGTACATTTTCTCATATGAAACTAAATATATTTGGTGCTTAATTGTAACATTGATGCTCAAAAAGATAAATGGTTCAGCCATAGTTGCTCATTAGGACATGACAGGCAGAACATAGATATGAAGGAGTATAACACCCATTTCTATTTCACCAACCCCTCTTCTGTTTTCTGAGAAAAATCAAGAAAGTCATCACATTAAAATACCTCTTTAGTAAGACCCAGGTACATTTTTATATTCTTTTCACCATTAAGCTTTACATTTCCTTGTGTCTCTTATGATTATCTGTACAATCCATAATTTTATGCTTTTCCTTGCAATGTAGAAAAACACTATTCTTCATGGAAAATTTACACCAGAATTTTTTAGGAGCATGCATAGAAATTAATAAAAATAGAGAGATGCATATATATACAAGGTCCAGTAGATATAATACAATGTAAAATATATTGCCAGTTCTATATTATGGTAAGTTAACTAAAAATTAATATTTTTGTTAATAATTCAGTATATCTAAATACTGTAATTTCATTTTATAAAATATACTATGTGTTATTCAATACAATTAACTAATGATATATTTTGCATTTTGTCTTAATAAAATTTGAAATTTGGCATGTTATATTTATAGAACACATAAAGTTTAACTAGCTGTATTTTATATGACCATTGTATTTAGTATTAGACAACAAATTCTATAACTTTAAAGACTGTTTTAAATAGGACCATGGAAACGCCTATGTGCTGATTGGAAAAGGGCACAGACACAATTTTGAATCTTGTACATATGAAAATTAATACAAATTTGTGCTTAAAGCTATCTAAAGTAGCATTTTATAACTTTAGTAATATTTATAAACTGGGCATTTTTTTGTATTGTTGTTTTGTCTTTTGCATTATAGCATGGTAAAACTATCCCTTGATCTTTTCCACAACATGTCAGTTTGATTTCCTCTCACCCATGACAACCAAAATCTTTACAGAGAACACCAAAAACCCTAAAAATGCAAGTAATATCCACAGTTGTTGAAGAAGTGATCTAAAGGATGTTTCTAAGGAAATATTTTCAGACTCAAGCAGTATAATACAGCTAAAGTAAAGATTTTCAGAATCTGAGCCACGAATATCAGTTTTCCATTTTGTTGTTAATGTGTGCATCTTGGAGAAATGGATAAGAAGAGCAATAGTATTTGTTCCCTTTTCTAAGTATTTTCTGTTACCTTGGGCAACAATTTAGAGCTGGATTAAATTCATTAGCTTTCCTTTCTTCAAAGGTTAGAGAGGATAGTCTTAAACCTCCCTAAGGAGGAAAAAAAGAAGGTAAAAAATAAAAAGAAATAGGTGTTTCGTATGAAAATTTATTTAACAATTGGAGGAAGTGGCCATGCATTATCAAATAGTAAATTGTAAAAATTGTAGGTACATATTCATATGTTATATGCATGTCATTCATATGACATTCTAAAAACTGTTGGTTAGTTTTTAATGCCACAAAATTTTGCCATATTCCCATCCCTGTCTATTAAAAATATTATCTTTCATAACTTGCGGTTGAAGATTACAGCAGCCAGAGAGAATGTTACAGTCTACTGATTATATGTGATCCATACAAAATATTATATTTATTAATGTTCTTCTCAAATAATGTGTTCTTCCTATTTTCTTGCAAAATTTAAATTTAGTACATATTTAACATTCTACTGAAGCTCTAGGTCAGCTTTAAAAGCTTCTAGGTCAGTTTATTAAGTATCTTCACTTAATAAACTCAGTGATCAAGTACTTGTTTTATGCTGAATTAAATTAATTGTTAAGATTTTCATAGCTATTTCATTTTAGTGGGTTGTTTATTCATAGTAAGAAAAAAATCTTGAAGGAAATAGCTATATTTTTTTTTCTCCCAAACACTAAAAACATAGTCCTCTAGATAGTACACAGCAGCAAGTTATAGGTTGAATTCTCTGAGAAGCAGATTGTTAGTTGAATTTAGTGAGAAGGCTGGAGTGTAATGCAGATGCAAGAACCTCCAACAACTCTATAGGGAACCCTAGAGCTCCAAATAGCCCTCACTGGGCTGAAATTCCTAGACATTTACAACCCTACATGATGTTATTGAGTGAGGGATTCTCCCAACAGTGTAACCTTAAAGGGGCTGCCCTTAAAGGGACTGAATGCGCTGCCAGCAACTACAGTATCAAACTTTCCCTTGAAAGGGTGTCTAATGACACATTTCTACAGCTTTTGAAGAAGGAGCTACATAAAAGATGTTCAGTGAGTATTGAATGAGAGAAAATATTTCAGTGATACTATCTAAAAGAACAAGGAATTGAGGATATTTTCTTTGCCAATCCAGTTCATTGGGCTCCCTTATAGCTAATTAGGTGGCTTCTGTAAAAGAAATATCATCCCATGTTAAAATGGTGATTAAGGTAGTGACTTACTGCAAATTATTCTATCAAAGAATAACCCTGACAGAATGTTTTAAAAGTCTGCAAGTATTGACATTACCTTGAGACTAAGATCACATAAAATTGTGACTTAACAGTTTTAGATGTTATTCTCTTTGGATTGCAGTTTGTACATGGCATTTAGGATAAATGTGCATTTCAACATGAAGACTATCTTTGGCAATGATGGGATTTCTTTTAACAGATGGGGATCCAATTTCACAACCTATAATTTCTAAAGAGACCACTATACTTTAATTTCTAATTAGTGTAGCCATCAAAGACTCCTGACTTTTAGTAATGCATTGACTAGAACATGTTGCGTAGTCTCATAGAACAAAGTGGCAGAAAAAAAATGCCCCAAACAAGAGTAAACAATGGACTGTTTGCCGGATCTTCAGTTGCCAGATGAATTAAGACAGAAACTTAGCCAGTGTCCACAGAACTACCCTCCAATTGTAATCTCCACCCTTGTGTTCTCAGAGCCATCATGATTAGAGAATAGAGACCATTTTGCATATCCCCCCAACACTATGAGAGTAAATAAATAATAATATTTTGAAAACATGCTTATAGAAATTTGTCAGTAACTATACTATGAGGCTCATAATTTCTTGACAGTGATAAAAATATTTATCAAACACAATATATAAGAATAAATAAAATATTGTCAGTCTTCATATTTTCACAGTAACCCTCTACTCTGAGATTAGTATAGACCACCCACACTTAACCTAAATAGAGAGGCTGATATTCAATACACAAAATCTTCAATATAAAATATTGTGAATAAGATTTTTGTTGCCAATATAATAATTGGTGCTGGGTTGATGAGAAGGAATATTTTGAAATTGTGATTTGAAGAATCAAGCATTAAAATGACCAAAATTTCTTCCCGTTTGAGGATCTTTCTATTAAAATACAATTTGTTACATATATGCAGTGACACAACATTTCCCATGAATAACACAAAAATGCTTTCTGTGGGTAGTTACACCTCTGAAGTCTGTCATCTTAGGAATTTCATTTTCTTTTGAGAAATACAAATCTCTTTAGCCACACTCTGCTACTTTATATTTTTTCATATAGAATTAAATTTATAGGATCAAAATTTTAAAAGTATATTACATCAAACTTCAGAGCCTCTTTCTTTTAAAAATAATATGTTTATCTTTACTTTGAAAATTTCATTCATTTTACAATCTATTTGTATCTTATCCACCTTCTACCAGTGCTTTTAATGCCCAACCTAAGACACAACAAACCATATTTCTCCAATTTCATATCATATTTTATTATTATTATTATTGTTGGTCTTATTATTGGCTTTACTGGGGAAAATTTATCTACAAACCTGGCTGAACATAAACAATTTAATAGAGTTAAATATCAGTAGAATACTAATTTGTTAAAATCAATGTGGTAGAGCCAAAAGTTCATTATTTATTGGTTATCTGGCTTGGCTTAAATGCAGGCCTGTGTATATTCTATCAGGATAAATACATTCAAAATTTATCAATCAAAAGTACAATTAAGGATGTGAAGGGAATAAATCAATTAATAAAAATAACTTGAGTCATTGATCTTCCTTTCTGCCAAGAAGGATAGGAAAATGATGCTCTATATATTTGTAAGGTAACTGGGAGATACAATTGAGGTGAACATGGCCTAAATTACCATTGTTCAAATTTTCATGCAAATCTATGTCAGTACTGAAAAAAAATGACTTAATTTGTCTCACTTAAAGAATTGGGAAATTTTTTAAAGTAAAAATACTCAATGGAGTGCTAGAAATATAAGACAATGGACACTCCCAGGAAACTATGAGGGTAACCCTAGCTAATACACCTAGCAATGGGGCATATAGAGCCTGAACCAGCCATCTCCTGCAACCAGGTAAGACTTCCAATGGAGGGACTGGGACACCAACCAAGCCACAAAATCTTAGACACAATTCGTTCTGCCTACAAGATATACATGTGTAAATGATGGACCAGAAATTGAGGGAAGAGATCAATGCCATGAGAGGGACCCCACCTCTGAAACTATAAATGATATTCTGTTATACTTACAAACAAGAGCCCCTCATGACTGTCATCAGAGAGGTTTCACACAGAAACAAAAGAAACTGATGCAGAGATCCGTGGCTAAACATTAGGTGGAGCTTGAGGAATCCCGTTGAAGATGGGAAGGACTGAAGGAGCCAGAGGGGTCAAGAATATAAGAAAACCTATAGAATCAAATAACTTAGACCCATAGGAACTCGTAGAGAGTTAACTACCAAACAGAGGGCATGCATGGGATGGATCTAGGTCCTTTACACAGTGGTACAGCTGGGTCTTCATATGGTACTCCTAAATCAGAAGCAAGGACTGTCTCTGACTACATTGTCTGCCTTTGGATCTCTTTCCCCTAACTGGACTTCCTTGTCTAGCCTCAATAGAAGAAAATGTATCTAGTCTTCCTGCAACTGGACATACCAAGGCTGGTTGATATCCATGGGAAATCTCCATTTTTCTGAGGAGAAAGAAAGGAAGGGTTGATAGGGGCTGAGAGAGGGAGGGACTGGGAGGAGAGTAGAGAGGGAAAATTGCAATTTGAATGTAAATCAAATGAATAACTTAACAAAAACATACTCAGTACAGGTGAAAATGTAGAGAAATGGTACGTGACAGACTAATGATAAGGTTGTACATTACCGAAATATGTATCAAAAGTGTAAAAATGTGTGCATAGAAAAGGTTCCCACGGAGATTGGACTTTATAGATATCATTATTCATTATATTAATATTTATAAATAAACCAAATCAGAAATAGTATTTATCAGGTAGTTCATTAAATTATAGGTTTAAATGAAGGCCATAAGATAACTAATATCTGCAATATCTATATATAGTAACAAAACGTTACCCAAAGCATTAAGTAAAAGATTTATTTCAGATTGCATTTTATATACTATGATTCCATTTGTTAATTTGTAAAAAGCCTTTAATATATAATTATATAGTCTATGTTAAAAAATAGCTTGGATGTATATCAGATGGTGGAATTAAATGGTTTATTTTTATTTTCTAATATTCCTATTCTGAGATTGATTTTGTCCTTACCTATAATCACACATGGCCCATTGAAATATTCTTATATGAATACTGGATGAGTAGATTTCTTCTCTGAAGAATAAACAATATATTTAACATATCATATGGGGCAATTTAAGATATCTGTCTTACAGTGCTCATTCTGAGAAGAAATTTGAATTTTTCATTTGCATTGAGACTAGCTTCTTCATTCTGCACCAAAAAGAGGAAAAAAAAAATTAGATCTGAGAAAGTTTTCAGATACATTCCTGGAACATTTCCCTAGATAATATGTGACAGCTTTAAAGGAACTGTATTTCATGCTTGAAGTTAACTTTTCACTGAGGATTATTGCTTGCCTAGAATTTAATTATGTCTTTGAGGTGGAAACATATTTCAGTAAGCTCAAGAGTAGATTACTAATGCATGTTAATTCCTATGAATTGGTGATGTAAGAAAACAAATAATGGAGCCGAGAAACATGTTTTGTCTTTTTGTAGAGAGGAAAAAAGCAACAAATTCGTATCAGCTCTTTATGAATATGTTGAAGAAAGTACAGGAAAAGTACCCATTACCCATTTGCAATAAAAATAGAACTTTGTGATATTCTCTGCAAACAAATCTCTGCATATGAAAGCAGGAATACTGTTATGGTAGGGATGAATTCAATTGTTACTTTAAATGTTATGGACTAATAGTGGAACTAGGTCAATATCTGCAACCTTAGGCTTTATGGTAAAATATAGCAGCATTTACTCTCAGCTCTAATGGATTATTTCCCTATCTCTATACCAAATCTACTCAAACATAAACATTAGAATTTTCTTCAGAATAGTTACTGCTTGTATTTGTATGTTAGATTGTGTACTCTTTAAAAAGTCTTAACCATTTATATCTTATTGAAAGTGAGCACAATTTGCAAAACTAATCTATTATTCAATTCTCCTATCATTTCTTTCTTATTCCACTATTTCAACTATCTCTTCTTTTTGACCTTAGTTTTTATCACAAGCACTGGTTTTGCACCTCCACCTGTCTATAGAGCATTATTACTATATCATTCTAACATTTTTTTCTATTAACTCTCCTTAATAACCACATGATTATCCTGAAGTGGAGATGATACATTCACAGTTAAAATGTTGGGGTAACAAGGTTAGGATACTGGTAATAATGGGGCTCATGTAGCTTTTATGTTGAATTAGACAATACATGTAAAGATCAGCAAAATTGACTAGATTAGTATCATGTATTCTTGGCCATTAGTGAAATAAATGTGAAATACTGAAAGTAGGAATACTTGGAAATTTTTCTCAAATTTTAAACCACCAAATTTCTAACAGATATGTAATCTAAAACAATTGAATGTATTTATTAAAAAATTATATCAAGGTGTCCACTGGGCCAGGCCAAGCTACCTTGAGCAGTCCGCTATCCCAGGGAGACCTTCCTTCTCCCACCACTTTCCTTCATATTCATCAGACACTTGAACCATACAGAGGAACCTTTATTCTCCTGCCACCACTCATCCACCTCCAACAGACTCCTGAATCATACAGGTAAGCTTCACTTCTTTCCCCTACTCATCTTCTGTGTTCTCTAAGCCCTCTGAGCCATGCCAAGCTACCCTGAGCAGCCTGCTATCCCAGGAAGACCTCCATTCTCCTGCTACCTCTCCTCTCATCTCCATCAGACCTGAGATTCTGAACCATACTTTTATCTTCTCTCACCGCCCCCACTTATCTTTACTTATCTTTCCTGTTCATTGATCCCTATCAGCTAAGGCAAGCTACTTTGAGCAGCTGGCTAGCACAGTTAGACCACCATTCTCCTGCCACTCTTCCACCTACCTTCATCAGACCTGAGGCTCCTAAATCATACAGACCTGCAGGTCCAGAACCATACAGCCATGGATGCCTGTCAGAGTCCTGCTACATCAGGAACATTTAGTTTCACCCCAAACCATCCAGATGGCTAAATACCCTCACAAGAACACAGTTAACAAATCCCAGGGCAATATGATACCTCCAAAACACAGTTATACTCTTAAAGTAAGCCCTGAATCTCCTAGTGCACCTGAAACACAAGAAAATGACTTTAAACATGGTCTTAAATAGATGATAGAGACAAATAATGAGGAAATTAATAAATCCCATAAAGAAATACAGGAAAATACAATCCAACAGATAGAAGTCTTTAAAGAGGAAACAAATAAATCCCTTAAAGACATATAGGAAAGTATAATTAAACAGGTGAAGGAAATAAATAAATCCATGCAAAACCTGAAAGTAGAAATACAAGCAATAAAGAAAACACAAGCTGAAGAAAGAAGCTAGAGGTGAAACACCTAAGGAAGAAAACAGGAACAAATGTTGCAAGCACTGCCAACAGAATACATGAGATGGAAGAGAGAATCTCAGATGTAGAAGACCCAATAGAAGAAATTGAAACATCAGTCCAAAAAAAAGGTAAATAAGATAAATTCTTGACACAAAACATCCAGGAAACCTGAGATACTATAAAAAGACCTAACCTAAAAATAATAGGAATAGAAGAAGATGTAGAGTTCCAAATACAAGGCCCAGAAAATATTCTCAACAGAATCATAGAAGAAAATGTTCCAAACCAAAGAAAGAGATGCCTATAACCATACAAGAAGCTTATAGAACACTAATTAGACAGGGCCAGAAAAGAAAATCCTCCTGACACACAATAATTAAAAAAGAAAAAAAATGCAGAACAATGAAAGAATATTAAAAGATGCAAGGTAAAAAGACCAGGAAACATACAAAAGCATACCTATCAGAATTATATACAACTTCACAAGTGAGACTCTACAAGCTAGAATGGCCTGGACAGATATCTTGCAACCTCTAAAAAAACTACAGGTGCCAATCTAGACTACTTATACACAACAAAACTCTCAATCACCATGGATGAAGAAATCAAGATATTTCAAGAAAAAAAAAAAAAAGCAAATTCAAACATATCTACCCACAAATCCAGCCCTACAGAAAACAATGCAAGGAAAACCCCAATCCAAGAAAGATAGCTATATCCAAGAAAACAGAAGAAATAAGAAATTCCCTACTAGCAAAAACAAGGAAAGCACACACACACACACACACACACACACACACACACACACAGAGGGAGAGGATAATAACAACAAAAAGATTGAAATAACAGGAAATATCATTCATTGGTCATTAATACTTCTCAACATCAGTGGACTCAATTCCCTAACAAGAGGACACAGGCTTCCTTCCGGTTTCCATCTGCACCCTGAAGCTGACCCTGTGCCACAGCTCACAACACTCCAATCCTGCTCGGGGATAATTTGTCCCTCACATGTGCTGGCACACCTAAGCTCACAGGAGAGATCAAAACTACTGCCCCAATATCTGGCCCAAGTGGGACCAGAAACCAGTGAGCACCTGGAGACATGATCCTTCCAGTTTCCTTCTGCCCCCCAGACCCTGTGCTATAGCTCTTCACACCCCAATCCTGCCTGAAGATAGTTTGTCTCCCAGGAGCACTAACACACCTAAGATCACAGAAGTGCTGACATATCCAGGTTAACAGGCTACAGGAGGGACAGGCTCCAGTCAGAGACAGCAAGACCAGCTAACACGGATGATAATCAGATGAAGAGAAACATGTACAAGAAAATAAGCAATAGAAACAAAGGCTACTTGGCATCATCAGAAACCAGTTCTCCCACCAAAGCAAGCCCTGGATACCCCAACACACCTGAAAATCAAGGTTCTTATTTATAATCGCATCTCATGATGATGATAGAGAACTTTAAAAAGGACAGAAATAACTCCCTTAAAGAAATATAAAAGAACACATGTAAACAGTTAGAAGCCCTTAAAGAAGAAACACATAAATCCCTTATAGAATTACAGGAAAACAAAATCAAACAGGTGAAGGAATTGAACAAAACCATTCATCATCTAAAAAGGGAAATAGAAACAATAAAGAAATCACAAAGGGAGACAAATCTGGAGACAGAAAACCTATGAAAGAGATCAGGAAACATAGATGCAAGTGTCACCAGTAGAATATAAGAGATAGAAGAAAGACTCTCAGGTGTAGAAGATATTATAGAAAACATTGATACAACAGTCAAAAAATACAAAATGCAAAGATCTCTTAACCCAAAACATCCAGGAAATCCAGGACACAAACAAACTTAATCAAAGTGGCTGGATATAAAATTAACTGAAACCAATCAGTAGCCTTCCTCTACTCAAAGGATAAATGGGTTGAAAATAAAATTAGGGAGACAACACCCTTTACAATAGTCACAAATAATATAAAATATCTAGGTGTGACTCTAACTAAGCAGGTTAAAGAACTGTACCACAAGAACTTCAAGTCTCTGAAGAAAGAAATAGAAGAAGACCTCAGAAGATGGAAAGATCTCCCATGCTTGTGGATTGGCATGATTAACATAGTAAAATAGCCATCTTACCAAAATCAATCTACAGATTCAATGCAATCCTCATCAAAATTCCAACTCAATTTTTCAGAGATGGAGACAGCAATTCTCAAATTCATTTGGAACAACAAAAAGCCCAGAGAGTGGAAACTATTCTCAATTATATGAGAACTTCTGGGGGAGTCACCATTGCAGACCTTAAGCTCTACTACAGAGCAATAGTGATAACAACTGCATGGCATTGGAACAGAGTCAGGCAGGTAGATCAAGGGAATAGTATTGAAGAGCCACAATTAAACCTGAACACTTATGGTCACACGATCTTTGACAAAGAAGTCAAAACCATCCAGTGGAAAAACTACAGCATATTCAACAAATGGTGTTGGTTCAAGTAGTAGTCTGCATGTAGAAGAATACAAATTGATACATTTTTATCTCCTTGTACAAAGCTAAATTCCAAGTGACAAGAACATCAACATAAAACCAGATACAATGAATCTAACAGAAGACAATGTGTGAAAGAGCCTGGAACACATAGGCACAGGGGAAAATTTTCTGAACAGAACACCAATGGCCCAGGCTCTAAGACCAAGTATAGAAAAATGAGACCTCATAAATTGAAAAGCTTCTGTAAGGCAAAGGATACTGTCACCAGGACAAAATGGTAACCTACAAATTGGGAAAAGATCTTTACCAATTCTTCATCTAATAGAAGACTAATATCCAACATATACAAAGAACTCAAGAATTTAGAGATCCTCCAACATATAACAAGAACACATGTTCCACTGTGTTCATAGACACCTTAATTATAATAACCAGGAGGTGCAAACAACCCAGATGAACCTCAACAGAGGAATGGATACAGAAAATGTAGTACATTTACACAATGGAATACTACTCAGCTATTAAAAACAATGACTACATGAAACTCACAGGCAAATGGATGGAACTAGAAAATATCATCCTGAGTAAGGTTACTCAGTCACAAAAGAACACATAAAGTATGTTCTCACTGATAAGTGGATATTAGGAAAAAAGCTTGGAATACCAGACCATATGAAGCTCAAGGAAAAGGAAGATCAAAGTGTGGATGCTTTAGTTCTACTTAAAAGGGGAAACAAAATGATCATGAGAGGTAGAGGGAGGAAGCAACCTGGAAGGGAGAGAAGAGGAAGAATGGAAAAGGGGGAGGAGATCAGGTATTGGAAGAGACAGGGTAGATGTACAGAGGATCAGGAAATTGAACAGAGATGTGTAGCAGTGGAGTATTGGGAATTTGGAGTAGCCACCATAAAGTTCCAGATGCCAGGAAAGCAATAGCCTTTCAGGACACAATGGGGATGACATTAACTGAAATACCCAACAAAGAGGAGAGATAACCTGTAGAGACCATATCCACAGGTTAGGCATAACCCCTGTTTGAGGGATGGAGCCATTCACCCATCTCAAAAATTTTAACCTAGAATTACTCCTGTAAAAAAGAACTATAGGGACAAAGAGTGGAGCAGACACTGAAGGAAAGGTCATCAAATGCCTTCCCCACCTGGGGACCCATCCTATCTGCAGACATCAAACCTGGACACTATTGCTGATGCCAAAAAGTGCTTGCTAACAGGAGCCTGATATAGCTGTTTCCTGAGAGGCTCTGCCAGAGCCTGACCAATACAGATGTGGATGCTTGCAGCTGACCTTCAGATTGAGCACAGGGAACTTAATAGAAGAGATGAGGGAAGGACTAAAGGAGCTGAAAGGGTTTGCAGCCCCATAGGAAGAACAATAATATCAACCAACGTGACCTCCCCAGAGATCCCAAGGACTAAACCACCAATCAACATGTACACATGGCTCCAGCTGCATATGTAGCAGAGGGTATCCTGGACTGGCATCAACGAGAGGGCAGGCCCTTGTTCTTGTGAATGCTCAATGCCCCAGCATATTGAAATTCTAGGTTGGTGAGGCAGGAATGTGTGGATGGGGGAGCACTCTTCCAGAAGCAGAGGGGAGGAGGTATGAGATAAGGGGTTTGTGGAGGGGAAACCAAGAAGGGGTATAACATTTGAAACATAAATAAATAAAACAACCAATTAAAAAAAATATATATATATATTTAAAAGAAGGATACCAGCTAATGGAATGGAAGTGAAAACAGGATCCATAATTTTGCTGCATACAAGAAACACATCTCAGCCATAAAAATATACATTACCTCAGAGTAAAGGGCTGGAAAAAAGTTTTCTAAGGAGAGGGATGCAAGAAACAAGCTGGAATAGCCATTCTAATATCTACTCAAATAGATTTTCAACCAAAGTGAATCAAAAGAGACAAGGAAGAACACTTCATATTCATCAAAGGAAAACATCTACCAATACAACATCTTAATTCTGAACATCTATGCCCCAATCACAAGGGCACCCACGTTTGTAAAAGAAACATTGATAAAGCATAAATTGCATATCATACCCCACCCATTAATTAGGGGAATACTTCAACACCCTACTCTCACCAACTCACAGGACGTCTACACAAAATCTAAACAGAGAAATAATCACACTTAGAGAAATTATGAATCAAATGTACCTAAAAGATGTCTATATAATGAATCACCCATACAAAAAAGATACCTTCTTCTTAGCACCTCATAAATCCTTCTCTAAAATTGACCATATAGTTGGTCACTAAGGAAGCTTCAGCAGGTACAAGAGAATTGAAATAATGCCTTGTATCTTATCAGACCACCGTGGATTCAAGTTGGACTTCAAAAACTAAAGAAACACTGGAAAGCTTACACATTCATAGAAGCTGAACAACTCTCTACTCATTGATATCTGAGATAGGGAAGAAATAAAGAAATTAGAGACTTCCTAGAATTCAGTGAAAATTAAGGCAAAATACACCCAAATTTACGGGACACAATGAAAGCAGTGGCAAAGGGAAATTTCATAGTATTAAGTGTCTCCATAAAAAAAAAATTAGAAAATTTTCATATCAGTAAATTTAGAGTCCATATGAAAGCTCTAGAAAAAAAGAAGCAAGCACACAAAAGAGGAATAGAAGGCAGGATAAACAAATCAAGTGCTGAAAGAAATCAGTTATAAATAAAGAAAACAATACAAAGAAGCAATGAAAACAAGAACTGGTTCTTTGATAAAATCAGCAAGATAGACAAACCCCTAGCCAAACTAACCAAGAGACAGTGAGAAAATCAATATTGAAAAAGGAGAGATAACACCAGACACTGAGGAAATTCAAAGAATCATTAGGTCTTACATCAAAAGCCTGTACTCCACAAGATTTGGAAAACCTTAATAAAATGGATGATTTACTAGACAGATACCACTTATCAAAGTAAAATCAAGATCAGGTAAAACTATTTAAGAAGCTCAATAAGCCCAAAATAGATAGAGAAATAATAATAGAAATAGAAGTAGAAATAAGAAATAGAAATAGAAACAAACAGAAATAGAAATAGAAACAGAAACAGAAATAGAAATAAAAATAATAGAATTAGAAATAAAAATAATAGAAATAGAAATAGAAATAGAAATAGAAATAGAAATAGAAATAGAAATAGAAATAGAAGCAGAAATAGAAGCAGTCATTAAAAGTCTCCCAATCAAAAATCTCAGGGCCAGATGGTTTTAGTGAAGAATTCTACCAGATTATCAAAGAAGCGCTAATACCAATACTCCTCAAACCCTCCGACAAAATACAAACTGAAGGAACACTGCAAAATTCATTCTATGAGGCCAGACTCACCTTGATTCCTATACCACAAAAAGACTCAAAAAAGCAAGAGAGCTTCAGACCGATTTCTCTTAGGAATATTGATCCAAAAATGTTCAATAGCCTTTGGCCTGGGGCAGACCTGCAGCTGGTCTGCTCCTGTGGAAACACCGGATCCTGAGACATCCTAGAGGGACTCACTGCACCTAGAGCAGAGGGTAAGACACCTTGCCCAATACCCCAAAGCCCAGAGTCACAACTGGGAGCCAGGTGGGGCTTAAGGAACTAGCAGGCACCCAAAGCCCGCCCTCCGGACTATAACTTCCCTTGCGCCAGGAGCCTGGTCCTTTGGCCTGGGGCGGACCTGCAGCTGGGCTGCTCCTGTGGAAACACCGGATCCTGAGACATCCTAGAGGGACACACTGCACCCAGAGCAGAGGAGCAGAGGACACTTAGTGGGTCTGCGCCTGTGGAAACATCTGATCCTGAGACATCCTAAAAGACCTACTGCATCCAGAGCAGAGGGAGCTTAGGATCACAGGAACACAGAGACATCTGGAATCCGAGGAGATCTGACACAAGCAAGATAACTGGAAAGACAGACTCCAGTCAGACACAGTGAGCACAGGTAATACTAGAGTCAACCAGATGTCGAAAGGCAAGTGCAAGAACACAAGCAACAGAAACCAAAGTTACCTGACATCATCAGAACCCAGTTCTCCCACCATAGCAAGCCCTGGATGCTCCATCACACAGGAAAAACAGGACTCAGAATTAAAAACATTTCTCATGATGATGATGGAGGATTTTAAGAAGGACATAAGTAACTCCCTTAAAGAAATACAGGAGAACACAGGTAAACAGGTAGAAGCCCTCAAAGAGGAAACACAAAAATCCTTGAAAGAATTGAAAGAGAGCACAGGTAAACAGGTAGAAGCCCTTAAAGAGGAAACACAAAAATCCTTTAAAGAATTTCAAGAAAACACAATCAAACAGGTGAAGGAATTGAACAAAACCATCCAGGATCTAAAACTGGAAATAGAAACAATAAAGAAATCTCAAAGGGAGACTACTCTGGAGATAGAAAACGTAGGAAAGAGATCAGGAGTCATAGATGCAAGCATCACCTACAAAATACAAGAGATAGAAGAGAGAATCTCATGCACAGAAGATACCATGGAAAACCTCGACACAACAGTCAAAGAAAATGCAAAATGCAAAAAGCTCCTAACACAGAACATCCAAGAAATCCAAGATGCAATCAGGAGACCAAACCTAAGGATAATAGGTATAGATGAGAGTGAAGATTCCCAATCTAAAGGGCCAGTAAATATCTTCAACAAAATTATAGAGGAAAATTTCCCCAACCTAAAGAACGAGACACTCATAAACATACAAGAAGCCTACAGAACACCAAACAGACTAGACCAGAAAAGAAATACCTCATGTCACATAATAATCAAAACACCAAATGCACAAAACAAAGAAAAAAATACTAAAAGCAGTAAGGGAAAAAGGTCAAGTAACATATAAAGGCAGACCAATAAGAATTACACCAGACTTTTCACCAGAGACTATAAAAGCCAGAAGATCCTGGTCTTCTATTATACAAACCCTAAGGGAACACAACTGCCAGCCCAGACTGCTATACCCAGCAAAACTCTCAATCACTATAGATGGAGAAACCAAGATATTCCATGACAAAACCAAATTTGCACAATATCTTCCCACAAACCCAGCACTTCAAAGGATAATTGATGGAAAATGCCAACACAAGGAAGGAAACTACAACCGAGAAGAAGCATGGAAGTAATCTTCCAACAACCCCCCAAAAAAAGGTAGCTATACAAACATAATTCCACCTCTAATAACAAAAATAACAGGAAGCAACAATCATTTTTCCTTAATATCCCTTAACATCAATGGACTCAATTCTCCAATAAAAAGACGTAGACTATCAGACTGGATACATAAACAGGACCCAGAATTTTGTTGCATACAAGAAACGCACCTCAGTGACAAAGACAGACATTACCTCAGAGCAAAAGGCTGGAAAACAATTTTCCAAGCAAATGGTCCCAAGAAACAAGCTGGAGTAGCCATTCTAATATCAAATAAAATCGAATTTCAACCAAAAGTAATCAAAAAAGATAAGGAAGGACACTTCATACTCATTAAAGGAAAAATCTACCAAGATGAACTCTCAATTCTGAACATCTATGCTCCAAATGCAAGGGCACCTACATACATAAAAGAAACTTTACTAAAGCTCAAAGCACACATTGCACATCACACAAAAATAGTGGGGGATTTTAACACCCCGCTCTCTCCAATGGACAGATCGTGGAAACAGAAACTAAACAAAGACACATTGAAATTAGCAGAAGTTATGGACCAAATGGATTTAACAGATATCTATAGAACATTTCATCCTAAAGTAAAAGAATATACCTTTTTCTCAGCACCTCATGGTACCTTCTCCAAAATAGACCATATAATTGGTCACAAAACAGTCCTCAACAGATACAAAAAGATTGAAATAATCCCCTGCATCCTTGCAGATCACCACGGACTAAGGCTGGTCTTTAATAATGACAGAACCAAGGGAAAACCCACATCCATGTGGAAACTGAACAATGCTCTACTCAATGATGACTTTGTCAAGGAAGAAATAAAGAAAGAAATTAAAGACTGTCTAGAATTTAATGAAAATGAGGAAACATCATACCAGAACTTTTGGGACTCCATGAAAGCAGTGCTAAGAGGTAAACTCATAGCTCTAAATGCCTACAAAAAGAAATTGGAGAGAGCACACATTAACAACTTGACAGCACACCTGAAAGCTCTAGAACAAAAAGAAGCAAATACACCCAAGAGGAGTAGGAGTCAGGAAATAATCAAACTCAGGGCTGAAATCAACCGAGTAGAAACAGAAAGAACTATACAAAATATCAACAAAACCAGGAGCTGGTTCTTTGAGAAAATCAACAAGATAGATAAACCCTTAGCCAGATTAACCAGAGGGCACAGAGACAGTACCCAAATTAATAAAATCAGATCTGAAACGGGAGACATAACAACAGAAACTGAGGAAATTCAAAAAATCATCAGATCCAACTACAAAGGCCTATACTCAACAAAACTGGAAAATCTGGATGAAATGGACAATTTTCTAGACAGATACCAGGTACCAAAGTTAAATGAGGAGCAAATAAACCATCTAAACAGTCCCATAACCCTAAAGAAATAGCAGCAGTCATTAAAAGTCTCCTCACCAAAAAAAGCCCAGGACCAGATGGTTTTAATGCAGAATTCTATCAGACCTTCAAGGAAGACCTAATACCAATTCTCTTCAAAACTATTCCACAAAATAGAAACAGAAGGAACACTACCCAATTCGTTCTATGAAGCTACAATCACACTCATACCTAAACCTCACAAAGACCCAACAAAGAAAGAGAACTTCAGACCAATCTCTCTTATGAATATCGATGCAAAAATACTCAATAAAATTCTAGCAAACCGAATCCAAGAACACATCAAAACAATCATTCATCATGATCAAGTGGGCTTTATCCCAGGAATGCAGGGATGGTTCAATATTCGGAAATCCATCAGTGTAATCCACTACATAAACAAACTCAAAGAAAAAAACCACATGATCATCTCATTAGATGCTGAGAAAGCATTTGACAAAATTCAACATCCCTTCATGGTAAAAGTCTTGGAAAGAACAGGAATTCAAGGACCATACCTAAACATAGTAAAAGCAATATACAGCAAACCAGTAGCTAACATCAAACTTAATGGAGAGAAACTTGAAGCATTCCCACTAAAATCAGGGACTAGACAAGGCTGCCCACTCTCTCCCTACCTATTCAATATAGTACTGGAAGTCCTAGCCAGAGCAATCAGACAACAAAAAGAAATCAAAGGAATACAAATAGGAAAGGAAGAAGTCAAAATATCACTATTTGCAGATGATATGATAGTATACTTAAGTGACCCCAAAAACTCCACCAGAGAACTCCTAAACCTGATAAACAACTTCAGCAAGGTGGCAGGTTATAAAATCAACTCGAACAAATCAGTAGCCTTCCTCTACATGAAAGATAAACAGGCTGAAAAAGAAATTAGGGAAATGACACCCTTCACAGTAGTCACACATAATATAAAATACCTCGGGGTGAATCTAACCAAGCAAGTGAAAGATCTGTATGACAAGAACTTCAAGTCTCTGAAGAAAGAAATTGAAGAAGATCTCAGGAAATGGAAAGATCTCCCATGCTCATGGATTGGCAGGATTAATATAGTAAAAATGGCCATCTTGCCAAAAGCAATCCACAGATTCAATGCAATCTCCATTAAAATACCAACTCAATTCTTTACAGAACTAGAAAGAGAAATTCTGAAATTTATTTGGAACAACAAAAAACCCAGGATAGCGAAAACCATTCTCAACAATAAAAGAACTTCTGGAGGAATAGCCATCCCTGACCTCAAGCTTTACTACAGAGCAGTAGTGATAAAAACGGCCTGGTATTGGTACAGAGACAGGCAGGAAGATCAGTGGAATAGAGTTGAAGACCCAGAAATGAACCCACACAACTATGGTCATTTAATCTTTGACAAAGGAGCTAAAACCATCCAGTGGAACAAGGACAGCATTTTCAACAAATGGTGCTGGTTAAACTGGAGGACAGCATGCAGCAAAATGCAAATCGATCCATTCCTATCTCCTTGTACAAAGCTCAAGTCCAGGTGGATAAAGGACCTTCACATAAAACCAGACACACTGAAACTAATAGAAGAGAAAGTGGGGAAAACCCTCGAATACCTAGGAACAGGGGAAAAGTTCCTGAACAGAACACCAATGGCCTATGCTCTAAGATCAAGAATTGACAAATGGGACCTCATAAAATTGCAAAGTTTCTGTAAGGCAAGGGACACTGTCAATAGGTCAAAACGGCAACCAACAGATTGGGAAAAGATCTTTACCAATCCCACATCCGATAGAGGACTAATATCCAATATATACAAAGAACTCAAGAAATTAGACTCTAGGCAACCAAATAACCCTATTAAAAAAAAATGGAGTAAGGAGCTAAACAAAGAATTCTCAACTGAGGAAATGCGAATGGCTGAGAAGCACCTAAAGAAATGTTCAGCATCCTTGGTCATCAGGGAAATGCAAATCAAAACAACCCTGAGATTCCACTTCACACCAGTCAGAATGGCTAAAATAAAAAACTCAGGTGATAGCAGATGCTGGCGAGGATGTGGAGAAAGAGGAACACTCCTCCATTGTTGGTGGGATTGCAAGATGGTGCAACCACTATGGAAATCAGTCTGGCGGTTCCTCAGAAAATTGGACATATCACTACCTGAGGACCCAGCTATACCACTCCTGGGTATATATCCAGAAGATGCTCTAACACATAACAAGGACATATGCTCCACTATGTTCATAGCAGCATTATTTATAATAGCCAGAAACTGGAAAGAACCCAGATGCCTTTCAACAGAGAAATGGATACAAAAAATGTGGTACATTTATACAATGGAATATTACTCAGCTATTAAAAACAATGAATTTGATAAATTCATATATAAATGGATGGAACTAGAAAATATCATCCTGAGTGAAGTAACCCAATCACAAAAGAACATACATGGTATTCACTCACTGATTATTGGATTTTAGCCCAGAAGCCTGAAATACCCAAGATACAACTCACAGACCACAAAAAGCTCATGAAGAATGATGACCAAGTAGGGGGGGCTTCCGTCCTTCTTAGAAGGAGTAACAAAATACTCAAGGGTGCAAATATGGAGACACAGTGCAGGACAGAAACTGAAGAAGAAACAGACCATTCCACCTGGATATCCATCCTATTTGCAGTCACCAAAGGTAGACATTGATGTGGATGTCAGGATGTACATGCTGACAGGAGCCTGATATAGCTGTCTCCTTAGAAGTCTGCAAGAGGCCGACATACTCAGAGGCAGAAACCCACAGCTAACCATTAAACTGATCACGGGGTTCCCAATGGAGAAGATAGAGTGAAGGCTGAAGGAGTTGAGAGGACTCGCTACACCATGAGGAAAGCAACAATCCCAACCAAACAGAGCCCCCAGGGTCTAAACCACAAGTCTGGGAGCACTTAGGGAGGGACCCATGGCTCCAGCTATATATGCAAGGGAGCTATATATAAGTGGGAGAAGAGATCCTTGGTCCCATGAAGACTGGACGTTGTGGGTGGGGGATACTCGAGGGTGGGGAGGTGAGGTACAGGGGAGGGTGGGTGGGGGTACACCAACGTGGAGATAGGAGGAGGGGGGAAGGGATAGTGAGTTCCTGGGAGGGAGGGGGAGAAATGGGGTAAGGAGAGAACATCTGAAATGTATAAAAATTTATAATAAAAAATATCCAATAAAAAAAAAAACACAAAAATTGTCAATAAAATACTCACAGATTCCAGGAGCACTTCAAAGACATCATCCATCGAGATCAAGTAGGATTCATTCTAGAGATGGAATATATGAAAATCCATCAGTGTAACCCACCATAAGAACAATCTGAAAGAAGAAAAAAATCAAATATTTATCTTATTAGGTAAAAATTAGATATCCTGGAAAAACCTGACTGTGAAAGATGCAAATACTTATAGCCAACAATTGGACTGATCGCAGGAGACAACTATGGAAGAGTTAAGATAAGGGCTGAAGGAGATGAAGGAAATTGAGACTCCATAGGAAGAACAACAGTATCAACTAACTGGAACCCTCAGAGTTCCCAGGGACTAAGCTACCAACCAAAGAGCATACATGTGCTCCTTTGTGGCACCTGCTACAATATGTAGCAGAGGACTCCCTTGTCTTGCCTCAGTGGGAAGGAATGCATTTGGTTCTGTGGAGGCTTGATGCACCAGAAAAGGGGGAATGTCAGAGGGTGAGGTGGTACTGGTTGTGTAGGTGGGGAACACCCTCTTAGAGGTTGAGAGGAGTACATGGGGTGTGGGCTCATGGAGGAGAGACTGAGAAGGGGGACAACATTTGAAATGTAAATAAATAATTAATTAAATTAAAGGAGAAATTAAAAAATGAATAAAATTCAACACACTTCAAATTAAAGATATTATAGAAATCATGGATATGGGGTACATACATAAATATAATTAAAGTAACATGTAGCAATCAAATAGCCAACATCAAACTAAATATAGAGAAACTTAAGCAATCTCACTAAAATAAAGAACAACACATGGTTTCTAACTCTCTCCCTCTCTATTCAATATAGCACTTGAAGTTCTATTTAGAGCAAGAAAACAACTAAAGGAGATCAAAGGGATGCAATTTGAAAGGAAGAAATCCAAGTATCCTTATTTGTGAATGATGTACTAGTATATATAATTGACCCTAAAAATTCTACCAGAGAATTCCTACAGCTGATAAATACCTTCAAAAAAGTAGCTGGATACAAAATTAACTCAAAGAAATCAGTAACCACGCTATATTCTAATCATATACTAGCCAAGCAAGAAATTAGGGAAACAACACTCATTAAAATAGCCAGGATTAACTTAGCAAGTGAAAAACTCCATATGACAAGAACCTCAAAGATCCATGAAGAAAGATATCGAAGATCTGAGAAGACCAAAAGATTTACCATGCTCATGGATTAGCAAGATTAACACAGTAAAAATGGCCATCTTACTGAAAGCAATCTATAGATTCAATTCAATCTCCATCAAAATTACAACTCAATTCTTCACAGAGAAAAAGCAGTTCTCAACTTCATATGGAAAAACAAAACAACAACAAAAAAATCAGGAAAGGCAAAAGAATCCTAAACAATAAAAGAGCATCAGTAGGAATCACTCACTATCTCTGACCTCTAGCTGTACTGAAGAGTAATAGTGATAAAAACTGTAAGATACTGTTACATAAAAAGATACTCTGATCAATGTAAGGGAATTGAAGACACAAAAATAAACCTACATACCTATGGACACTTGATTTTTGATAAAGAAGCCAAAAGCATAACAAGGAACAATGAAAGTATATTCAACAAATGATGCTAGACTAACAGGGTGCTTATGTATATAAGAATTAAAATAAATCCATATTTAACAGTCTGCACAAAACACAAGTCCACGTGAATCAAGGACCTCAACATAGAACTGGATATACTAATTCTCATAGAAAAGAAAGTGGGAAATAGCCTTGAAGTCAGTGGTACAGTAGTCAATTTCCTAAACAGAACACCAATGGCTCAGGTTCTGAGATTAACAATTGATAAATGAACCCAAAAATCTTCTGTAATGCATAGGACACTATAAATAGGACAAATCTGCAGCTTAATTTTGGGAAAGGGTCTTCACCAACTCTACATTTGAGAGAGGGCTAATATCCAAAATTACAAAGAACTCAAAAAATTAGATACCAACACCCCAAATAATCCAATTTAAAAATATGTTACAGAACTAAACATAATTCCCAACAGAGGAATCTTGAATGATTGAGAAGCTCTTAAAGAAGTGTTCAAAGTCCTTATTCAAGAGTGAAATACAAATCAATACAACCCTGATGTTTCATCTTACATCCATAAGAATGGCTATGATCAAAAAAAATCAAAAAAAAAAAAAAAATAGCACATGCTTACAAGGATGTGAACAAGGAGAACACTTCTTCATTGCTGGTGGGAGTGCAAACTTGTACAGTCACTCTGGAAATCAATTTGGCATTTTCTCAGAAAACTGGGAATAGTTCTACCTCAAGACACAGCTATGTCATTCCTGAGCATATAACCAAAACATGCCTCAATATTCTATAGAGACACTTGGTCAACTATGTTCATAGCAGCTTTATTCGTAATAGCCAGAAACTGGGAAACAACCTAGATGTTCCTCAGCTGAAGAATGAAAATGTGGTACATCTGCACAATGGAATATTATTCACATATTAAAAACAAAGACATTTTGGATTTTGCAGGCAAATGGATTGGATTTGAAAATATCACCCTGAGTGAGGTTATGCAGTCTCAAAAGGACATGCTTGGTATATACTCATAAGAGAGTATTAGCCACAAAATACAGATAACATGCTATACTCCACAGACCCAAAGAAGTTAAACAAGAAGGAAGTCCCAAGCCAGGAATCTTGAATCTTACTTAGAAGGTGGAAGAAAACAGTCATAAGATATAGATGGAAGGAGTGAACTGGGGTGGAGGGGGAATGGGGAGAGAAATGGAGGACTCAGGATCAGGTGTGGGGAAGGAAAAGAGAGATGGCTAGCTGGCCATGAAAATGGATAGAAATCGATAACTGACATGGTGAGGAGATGGGAGACATTTCCAGGACAAGACAGAACCATGGTATAAGGGAGGGACACAAGAATCAATGGGGGTGACCTTAGCTGTGACTCACAACTTTGGGAATATAAAATCTGAAGAGGCCACCTCCTGTATACAGGCAGAAACCCCAGTGGAGCAATAAAGACACAAATCCAACCACAAAACTTTTAACCCCATATTTATCCTGTCTCCAAGAATACAAGCAGGGGGTTGGGGTAGAGCAGAGACTGAGGGAAGGGCCAACCAATAACTGCCCCAACTTGAGATCCATCCCATGGGCAAGAACCAATTCCTAACACTATTAATGATACTCTGTTATGCTTGCAGACAGAAGGATGTTGTCCTCAGAGAGGCTCCACCCAGCAGCTGACTCAGACAGATATAGATGCCCAGAACCAAATAGTTGATGGAGCTTGGGGACTCTTTATGATTATTACTTTTATTTTTTACAGTGCAGTATTTACCCACTTTAGGTCTGTCCTCCCACAGCTCCTCATCCAATTCCTACTCCCCCATGGTCTCCAAAAGGATGTCCTCACCCCTCCTATGGAAAAATAGAAAAAAGGATTGTAGGGACTGATGGGTAGAGGAACTCAACAGGAAGAACAACAGAATCGACTAATCTGTACCCTTGGGGCTCCCAGAGTCTGAATTCCCAACCAATGTGCATACACAGGTCTAGGCCTCCCTGTATATATATAGTAGATGTGTAGCTTGGTCTTCATGTGGGTCCTGAACAACTAGAATGCGGGCTGTCCCAAAATGTGTTGCCTGCTATGTGGGATATTTTCTTCTAGCTGAGCTGCCTTGTATGGCCTCAGTGGGAGAGGGAACATCTAGCCTTGCAGATACTTGAAGTTTCAGGGGGGGTGTGATACATAGGGCACCCCAACCCACTAAGAGGAGAAAAGGGAGGGAGATTGGAGAAGAATTATGAGGGTTGACTTGCAGTGGACAGTGAGTGGGATGTAAAGTGAATAAATAAAAAATAAATAAATGAAAACTTGTATCAAGATGATAAGACAACAGCCCAAGACATAAGGAATGTTGTGAATTCAGGGTTACATTGTCAACTGTAGGCCACCCAAAGCTATATAGCAAAACCTTTTATCATACAACAAAGTTAATGACAAAAACAAGAAAGTTAAATGAATGCACAATATATATATATATATATATATATATATATATATATATATATATATATATAACTCCTGGTCATAGCAATTCTTCACTTGTCTGGGTCAAGGCTGGCTCAGCTAGCTTGCTTGAGTTGACAGGCCTCCATGGCTGGAATGCAGAGAGGTCCTCAACGGAAGATTAGGCAGTGGCTCTTTAGTCGAAGGCCCCCTCTACCTCCACTGTGGGCCTCAAAGACAAGAGGAAGTCCATGGTTTTAAAAGATTTATTGTCATGGCACAAAGTGGATGAAGCTGTACCCTGTGTCCTCAGAGTGGGCCTGAGGTCAAATACCTTTTGTGAGTAGGAGGAGGGTCTGAGAAGGAATGCTCTTTGGTCTTTAGATATATCATTAATATGGAGATATCTTGAGGCTCTGTGGCCTGTAGTCATGCCTTCTACCTGTGCTACCTATGCTATGTGACCTAATGCCACAAACCTTTCTTAGGGAGGGGCTGTGGATAAGTGAAAGGAACCAGGGCCCAGGAGCAAGGCCTAACACCTACCATCCCATTAGGGTATCTGGGGTTCGAGGCCTGTGCTCAACCAGATACTCAACTGCCTCTCACAGCCTACTGACCCATATACCATATGAGTGTGTGTGTGTGTGTGTGTGTGTGTGTGTGTGTGTGTGTGTATGTGTGTGTGTGTGTGTGTGTATATGTGTGTATGACAAATTGTATATGCATGTAACACTTTAAAAGGACCTTACCTCCAGATTCTTTATTCTGTCAGATAACCACAGGTCTTAGTGATTATCATTTTCATCATCTGAGATGAGATCATTACTGACATTTAAAAAAAATAAAGTGAGAAATGAAACCAAATGTAAAGGATTTTAATATAGAATGGCCTTTCAATTTAATTAATCTTTATGGCATTAGACATTTATCTCTGATATTCAGCATATAAGGTTAAAAACTTTTGTTCAGTTTCCAATTCAAAAGTTTTAAGAATAGGATTAATGTGTTTTGTTCCAAACAAACTGTGGTTGCTATGACTTACTTTAGATGATTTCCTTGCTATTAGTGTTCAGAAAATTATGTGAACTTCTAGAAAAATGCATGCTTTTGGCGATGTATTAATTGCTTGGCTTTTTACCTAGATTGATTCTTGGGAGCAACAAAAAGTAAAAAAGAAAAAAGAATATCCTTAGATGGAATGATTTGAAGAGACTAATTTTTGAAACTTAGAGTTAGAACGAGTTATAATTTTCATACTGTGACCTGTAAACTATGATCCATTTGTTTCCAATCTACTTTTTCCCATGTGGGTATTATTTTTACTGTAATATATTTTGTGTTAATCTCTTCTCAGTTGCAGTACGCTGTTACCCTTTATTGATGACAAGGTACAAAAGACAGTATATTTAATACTAGTGATTCTCAGGGGGAAAATGTCATTTAGAGATTATTTTGGAAATTTGTGCATCTATTTTGAGAAAAGATAATTGTTGGAAATGAGCTTTGCTGTCATTTAGTAATAAAGATTCACAAATGTGATGCACAGGAACTTTAGCATATGATCCCATGTTTTATATGAATTTGAATATCTTATTAGGTATTTATTTAAGTCCTGGTTTCTGAAAGAAATAAATATCTGAACCTCAATATCCCTCAATATCATTCTGAGCCTGGATATTGTCACCATGCTACAAAAAAATGCCAATTATATATATATGTGTATATATATATATATATATATAATTTTAATATATAGCATATTATTTTGCATAAAATAAAAGTTGAAAGAATAATGTGTATACGTGTGTAAATTGTTTAGTTTTAGATTTCAATATGACACAAACTACAATTATCCGGGAATTGTGTTTCAGTAAGTTATGGTCTAGATTAAGTTGGCTTTCAGACATGCTTGTGGGTGGTTATCACGATTATAAATTGATATAAAATACTCAGTACACTGTTGGCAGCATTATTTCCTAGACACCCATATAAGATTAGAGAAATACAGCCTGGAGAAATGGATCAGTGTTTACTAATTTTAAAGGATCTCACATTGGTTCTTAACCACATCAGGTAGCTCAAAAGCTTGCTTAGCTTCCAGGGGAATATTGTGCCTCTTAGCCTCCATAGGCACCTGAACTGATGTGCCCATACCCACACACAGACACCCATATATACAGACACCCATATATACATATTAAAATAGTGAAATAGATAAATCTATTACTGAAAAGGGCATTTTGTGCCTCTAGCCTCCATGGGCACTTGTGTGGGGAGCGCTAT
Source organism: Mastomys natalensis (assembly GCA_021653895.1). Lineage (NCBI taxonomy): Eukaryota > Metazoa > Chordata > Mammalia > Rodentia > Muridae > Mastomys > Mastomys natalensis. Next base: position 30,562 of record JAJTUV010003394.1, on the reverse strand, counting down.
TTAAGATGGCACCCGGCATGGTGCCAGATGCCTCAAGTGTGCTGGCACGCCATTTCAGGGAGCCTGGGTAGCACATAGACTAGGCTGCACTGCGCATGCATTTTGCTTGTTCATCGTTACATAAGATCAGGCCATGTGATTTATGGACTCAGCACCAAACCAGAATGACTTCGTGGCAGATTCTGGTTGGAGGAGATACAGAGATTTAAGGGCTGGGAAGGAAGGATGGGGGCTTTTTGAGCGTTAAGGTTTCCTGAATAAACTGTGCTGAGAAGAAGTTCCCGCATTAGTTGTCTTCTGTCTGCTGGTCGGATAGGGAGGCAACACACTTGAACTGAAGTGCACATACTCATACACAGACACACACACATAAATATATTAAAGTGATGAAATAAATCTGTTAATGAAAACTATAGAAAGCAAGCTAGACATGAGTATGTAAACGTGTGAGGATGTATGTATTCATTTCTCTCTGCTTTTGACTACGGTTATAATGTGAATACTTGTGTGTAGGTCTTGCGTTAACTTTACCACAATGATGGACTCTAACCCAGTATTGTAATATAAAATAAATTCTTTTCTCCTTTAAGTTGTTTTTGACAGTGTTTTATTGTAGTCACAGAAATGAAACAGGAAAGACTACTTCACATGTAATAAATACCTTCCTATCATTTTAGATAACAACATTGTACCTGAGATAATAATTCAAATCTACTTAATTTCTCTGAATATTCAGCTGTCAAGTTAATGGGAGGTCCAAAATAAAAGTATAAGCATTGAATGACTTTACCATGTCATTTATTGTAGTTATGCCCAAATATCTATATATTGAAACTTATTGATTTAACTTTCAATATTATTCATAACATTATATAGGAGGCATTCCATGAAATATTAATTATGTGTGTACATAGGTTATATTTATTGTATGCTATTTTATATATTTAATGAGGTACATGATATGATTGTTTATAAAATAAGTTCATTGTAGCCTATCCCCCACTGTTCTAACTATTGACATAGGTTAGACCTGTGCCTCAATCCCCACATCAGCTTGACCCTACAAACCCTGCCAGATATGGACTGTGTCCTGCCCTATCTGAGCCCATTCTTCCTTCTAGCTATACTTGCTGCTGACTGGACTGCTCCACCCTAACCAATAGCTCTGCCTGTCTCCCAGGAAGGCTGCTCTAACCATGGACAGTTTTTCCTGCTTCATAGAAGTACTGCTCTAACCCAAAACATATAGTTCCACTTACTCCTCTGAGACCTACTCCAATCCAGAACGACCAGGCCAGCAAATATCAAAGACAACCAGCTGGTAAAAGGCAAGCACAAGAACATAATCAACACACAAGAAAACACAAGAAATTAATTCTCACAAAAAACCCAAAATAAGAGAATCACACACACATAGTACCACCGCCAACAACAAAATAACAGAAGCAAACAATCATTTGTCATTAATATATCTCTAAGTCAATGAAGTCAAGTCACCAATACAATTACACAGTCAAACAGATTGGATACACAAACAGGATCCATCACTTTGCTGCATACAAGACACATACCTCATCAACAAGGATAAATGGAGTAAAGAGCTGGAAAAAAATGTTTTCCAAAAAAAAAAAAAAAAAATAGTAGTTCCAAGAAACAAGTTGGAGTAGCCATTTTAATATTTAATAAAATAGGCTTTCAACCAAAAGTAATCAAAAGAGATGGAGAATGACACTTCATACTCTCTAAAGGAAAAATCCAACGTAACAAAGTCTCAATTCTGAACACCTATACTGCAAATGCAAGGGCACTTACATTCATAAAAGAAACTTTATTAGGCTCAAAACAAACATTGAACTCCACACAATAATAGTGGGAGACCTCAATACCCCACTCTTACCAATGGACAGGTTGTTGCAACCAAAACTAAACAGAGACACAATGAAACTAAGAGAAGTTATGAACTAAATGGTCTTAACATACAGCTACAGAATATATCACCCCAAAACAAAAGAATATATTTTCTTCTCAGCACCTCACAAAGCCTCCTCTGAAGTTGACTGATCCAGAAATAAAACAAACTTCAACAGATAGAAGAATGAAATAATCTCATGTATTCTATCAGATCATCACTGACGAAAGCTGGACTTCAACAACAACAGAAAACTCACCTATACTTGGAAACTGAATAACTCTCTACTCCAAGATAATTCAGTCAAGGAAGAAATAAAGAAAGAAATTAGACTTTCTAGAATTCAATAAAAATGAAGGCATAATGCACCAAAATTTACATGACACAATGTAAGCAGTGTTAAGAGGAAAATCCACAGCACTAAGTATTTTCATAAAGAAATTGGAGCTATCCTTCATTAGCTACTTAAAACCACACCTGAAAGCTGTAGAGTGAAAAAAATCAAACTCACCCAAGAGGAGTAGATGACAGTAAAAGGTCAAACTCAAGGCTGAAACCAACCAATTAGAAACAAAGAATCAACAAACCCAAGAGCTGGTTCTTTGAGAAAATCAACAAGATAGATTAGCCCCACCAACTAAAAGGCACAGAGACAGTATCCAAATTAACAAAATCAGAAATGACAAAAGTGACATAACAACAGAAACTGAGGAAATTTTTAAAAAATGATCAGGTCTTACTTCAAATGCCTATACTAAACAGCATGAAAAATCTAGAAGAAATGGATAATTTTTAGAACATACCTTGTACCAAAGTTAAATCAAAATAAGGCATACAAAATAGACCTATATCCCCTGGGAGAAGAGAAGCAGTTATTAAAACATGCCAACCAAGAGAATCCTATTGCAAGATGGATTTATTGCACAATTCTACCAGAATTTCAAAGAATATCTAATACCAATACTATTCAAACTATTCCATAAAACAGAAACAGACAGGACATTGCCTAATTCATTCTCTGAGGTCACAGCTATCCTGATACCTAAACCACACAAAGATCCAACAAAGAAAGAGAACTTCAGACAAATTTTGTTCTGAACATTGAAGCAATAATACTCAAAAAATACTTGCAAACTGAACCCAAGAACACATTAAAATTATCATTCACCATGAACAAATAAGTTTTACCCCAGGGATGCAGGCATGGTTACAAATATACAAAATATAAAAAAATTCATCAATGAAATCCACTATATAAACAAACTCAAAGAAAAAAATCATATGATCATCTCATTAGATTCTGAAAGAGCCTTCAATTAATCCAAAACCTCTTCATGTAAATGTCTTGGAGAGATCCAGAATTCAAGGCACAAAACTAAACCTAATAAAAGCAATATACAGCAAGCCAATAGCCAATATCAAATTAATTGGAATGAAACTTGAAGCAATCCCACTAATATCAGGGACAAGACAAGCCTGCATACGTTCTCCCTATATATTCAATCTAGTACTTGAAATTCTAGCCAGAGCAATAGGACATTAAAAGGAGATCATGGAGATACAAATTGGAAAGGAAGACGTCAAAGTGCCACTATTCAAGTATAATAAGGCAATATACATAAAGGACCACCAAAACTCTACCAGAGAACTTCTACAGCAGATAAACAACTTCAGCAATGTGGCTAGATATAAAGTTAAGTCAAACAAATCAGTAGCCTTCCTCTACTCAAAGGATAAATAGGGTGAGAAAGAAATTTGAGAAACAACTCCCTTCACAATAGCCACAGATAACATAAAATATATTTGGGTAACTCTAACCAAACAAGTGAAAGATCTATATGACAATAACTTCAAATCTCTCAAGAAAATAATGGAAGATCTCAGAAGATAGAAAGCACATGCTGGCAAGGATGTGGAGAAAGAGGAATACTCCTCCATTTCTGGTGTAAATGTGTACAGTCACTCTAGAAATCAATCTGGCAGTTTCTCAGAAAATTTCAAAATTTTCTACCTGAAGACCCATTTAGACCAATCTTGATGCTCCACAATATCACATGAACACATGCTCCACTATGTTCACAGCAGCCTTGTTTGTCATATCCAGAAACTAGAAGCAACCCAGTTGCCCTGCAACCAAGCAATAGACAGAAAAAATGTGGTTCTTTTACACAATGGGATTCTATTAAGCTATTAAAAACAAGTACATCATGAATTTTGCAAGCAAAAGGGTGGAACTACTAAATATCTTCCTGAGTGACATTTCCCAGACCAAAAAGGATATATTTAGTATGTACTCACTGATAAATGGATATTAGCTAAAATTGCACAATACTCATGATACACACCACAGACCCAAAGATACTAAACAAAAAGGATGCCACATATAAGAGGGAAACAAATAGTCATGGGAGGAAGAGAGAGCTCTGCCTTGGTGGAAGAGGAGATTGGGAGGGGAATAGGGTGGCAGGATCAGGTATAGGGAGAGACAGGAGAGAAGGCTAGAAGGCTAGAAGGGCTAGAAGGCCAAGGGAATGAATGGAAATCTGCATTTTCAGGGGGAGGGTGTAGGGAGAATCTCTAGGAAATCCAATAGTCCTGGAATGATAGAGAACTCCAGGTGTCAATGCAGGTGACCTTAGCTGAAATGCCCAACAATGGGGATGTAGAAATTGAAGGGACCACCTCCAATAGCCACAGTGGAGGGATGGGTATACTAACCCACCTATAAAGTTTCCTACTCAAATTTCTCCTGTTAAAAAGAAATATAGGGACAAAAACGTAGCAAAGCCTGAGAAAGAGTCTGTCTGTTGATGAACAAATAGACATGATTCAACACATTGGCCAGTATGTAGATGGACTTATTGCTGTTCTATCATGAGAAAAAATACTCCTGTTAGCTGCTTTTTACTTATGCCCTATTACCCCTTCCATAAAAAAATAAAAAAATGCCAGTTATTTCCCCTTCTGTGAAACATCTTGAGGCTACAAATATCTCAGCAACTAAAAGGGCTTGCTACATAAGCCAGATAATCCAAGTTCAATCCTCAGAACTTAAGACAAAGGGAGAGAACCTATTCCCAGGAGTTGTCTTCTGACTTGAACAAGTCCACTGAGGCAAATTCATATTTTCACACATCATAGATAAACAATAATAAATGAAATGAAATAAAGCATCTTTAAAATAAGTATTTTTACTTTTGTACACCTGCCACACTCTCTAAATATAAATTATATCTGTGTTGAATGGTTACAATATAATCCTAATTTTTCTCTTTATTTTTTTTCATTAATTTAATTTAATTTTAATCACTGCCTCCCCCTCCCAGACTCCCTAAACAGATGCACATACAAACAGCCAAACATTGGTGAAGGTTGGGGAATCTTATGGAAGATTTGGGAGAAGGACTGAAGGCTTTGTTTTTATTCTTTATTGTGTTTTTAACAAAAGAGACTGAGTAATTTTTCATATTTAAAATTTTTTTTATCTATTTGGAGAACACATGGTTATGCTACAAGCAAAGGACAATTTGCATTTGTTTTTGTTTTTGTTTTTTTTTTTCTTTTACCATATGAATTCAAGAAATTTTACTTAGGACTTTAGGATTGATAGTAGATGCCTTGACCCCATGAGTCATTATACTAGCTCAAGTTTTATCCATTTAAAACACTAATACAGCCCAGAATTGCATTGCATGCCTGTAATTGTAGTGCTTATGACTAACGTAGTAGAAGCCTGACTTAGGGGCCAGCCTGGGTTGCTTGGCCCATTCATATCTAGGCTGTGTTTTTGCACAGAGCTTGATTCAACCAAATAAATGTATACATACACAAAGAAAAAGCAATAAATGAAACGTAAACACTACAGTGTGATTCCCTATCTCACTGAGTGTAGGTGTCAATGACATAAAATGACTTATAAATTCATAAATTATACTAGTTTTTCTTACCTTTCAAGTTTCACTAATATTTTATTACTTTTTATCTCTCTGTCACATTGGCCAGAACTAGGGGTAAAAGCCCTCCAGTTTATACCGTTTACACCCTCTTTTTCCTCTGCTGAAAACAAGATTTCCCTAATTATCTGCATAGATTGCTATATCATTGTCTTAAGGCATTCACTATAATACTAAATAATATTGTTTGTCTTAGAAAAATTTTTAAATATTTTGTTAGTTATTTGAGCATTTTGATGTGGAGGAATCTTAATCCAGTAGCATAGCTGCTTTGGCAAGGGATTACATCCTAAAACCTTCTAGGTCTATGTCATCCAGCTGGAATGCAGACAGGCCATTAGTACATACCTTTAATCCAAAACACTGAAAGTAAGATTAGTTTATAGAAGGAAGTAGCCATGTTTGAAAGTGACTTCTGATTGAGGGGCAAAGTGATTGAATCAGAGAAATTTGACAGACTGAATTAGAGATATTGCATTCCCAATTCTCATAAGAAGAGACATGAAAGAGAGGTGACTTAAGAGAGCAGTACACACACACACACACACACACACAGAGAGAGAGAGAGAGAGAGGAGAGAGAGAGAGAGAGAGGAGAGAGGAGAGAGAGAGAGAGAGAGAGAAGTGGAGACAGAGAGAGACAGAGAAAGAAGGCAGTTTTACAGGGATAGTTTTACAGGATGTAGGTGAATCGAGAATGAGCCAGAAAATGAGGATCCCGAAGATGAGAACAGTTTGCCAAAGAGCAAGAGAAGCCAGTTTGAATCAGTCATCTTGGAGAGGGCCAGAACAGCTGAGTTCAACCAGCCATCCAGAGTTCAGAAAAAACTAGAAAGTGTGAGATTATTCAGCAATAAGCCTCCAAAATGACAATTGCAAATACTGAATAAAATATATTTTTACAATTTGAAGCATGTGTTTTGATCACAGTCATCCTTCCTGCCCAACTCTCCACATATCCACTCCCTTCCCTATACACCTAACATTGTGTCTTTTTTTCTTTTTAACCCATCAGGACTAATTCGTGTTGCTCAATTATTCTTAGACATGTGGACTTCCAAAGGAACATGATTGACTTATGATGAGCTATACTTGTAGAAAGAACTTTTTGTCCTTCCCTTTAACAGCAGCTGTTAATTGACAATAGCAACTTGGCCAAGCTAGATTAAATATTAAGTACTTTGAGTGAGGTTATTCCTAAAAATCCCATTTAAATTGAACTATGAAGAAATACAGGGTAAGGAAATAATGAGTGCTATGGTTCTACTTATTATTTCTTTACACTATATTTTTTTTATAGAATTAACAAATAAGCAATACCTGTTCCACCAGAACAGCCAAGAGCACAAGAAATATCTCTCCTCTGACCTACAACAACACCTTGCACTTTAGTAGATCTTCAAGAAATATCATCAATGAATTATGTAAATAGCCTACTTTGTATCAAAAGCCAAGAAAACAGAATTGACTAAAGTGCTGCTTATGCTACTACATATTGTGTTGTGTAAGTTGGGAGATGCATTTACACTTTAAATTAATGGTGCCCTTGTGTGTATGTGTGTGTGGTGTTGTGTGTGTGTGTGTGTGTGTGTGTGTGTGTTCTGTAAAGCAAATTAAAATGAATTCAAGTAATTTTAAAACGTAACTTTACAAAGTTGCTTTACAAGTAATCATTACTGAATGATATTAAAGGTAAGAATCAATTCCATGTGATATAGGAAAAAGCATGTATAGAAGATAAACAGGTAGATGTAAAACTCATGTTTTTTTTTTTTTAATTTTCATTGTATATCTCATGTGAGTGTTTTCTATTCATAATAATCTATGGTTCTGTATACATGCAGGTGTACTGTAACAACAGCTGAGATATATTCAATTGTTCTAGTAGTCCAGAGCTGAATCTGTCAATCTACCTGATATTTTTATAGTGTAATGAGGAAATCTAATTAATTGGATGCTTCTGACATTTGTGTATATCTTTCAATAACATTAGGATATTTAAAAAGTTTATAATACTGAATGTTAGAAATACTAAGAATGAACTTTGCCTTTTTTATCTTATTTAACCATTGTTTCTTTGTTACAGTTATTATTGCTGAGATAAACCACCGTGAGAAAATGCAAATTGGGTAGGAAAGGAAGTGTTTATTTAGTTTACACTTCCACATTTTAGTCTGTCATTGGATGAAGTCAGGAGAGGAACTCAAACAGGGCAGAAACATGGAGGCAGGAGCTGATGCAGAGGCCATGAAGGGGTGCTACTTATAGGTTTACACCTTGTGGCTTTCTCAGCTTGCTTTCTTAGAGAATTCAGGACTCCCAACCCAGGGATGGCACCAGCCACAATGGGCTGTGCCCTCCCACGTCAATCATCAATTGAGAAAATCTCTTAAAGGCTTGCCTGCAGCCTGCCCTAATGGAGAGATTTTCTCAGTTGAAGTTTCCTTCTATTTTGATGACTCCAATGTGTCAGGTTGACATAAAACTAGACAACACACCTTAAAAAACACAGATATTTTATTTTATGAGCTCAATAAATATATTTTTGTAAATTATAATAGTAGCCTTGGTGAGTACAAACTAAGGCAGATAAGTTAGTTTTCTTTCTTTATGCCTATTTGTAATGCATCAATTTTTATTGAACTAATCTCAATTCAGTTTACAGGAAAACCTTGGGTACTTCAATCCATTAGCAGAGAGACCAGTAACCTTCATATATACTAGTTGGTGGGGAGCATAAAATGCCTAACCATTCACTAACAAAAGCAAAGTTAAAAAAAAACATTATGGCATAGTTTCTTTTTTCAAAAATATATAACATGATTTATATTAAACCAATGATGTCACCTCCCTCTGTGGACTCATTATGAAATGGACCTGAGTTCTCCTTATGGGAGAATAGTGCAGGGAGGGTGGGTGACTTCCTCCAACCATATTTTTCATGAATACTTAGAATTACTGTATTTTAAATAAAAAGGAACACTATACAGTCAAAGTCCTCACCTACATTGTAGAATTTTGCAGCTGTTTGTGGAAACGAACTCTTAAGGCCTTCGTACTTCATTTTGAAGAAACAATCAGAATCAAAAGCATACAAGTAAAACCACATCTTTTAAAAAAATTTACAAAGCCATTCCAACAAGATTTCATTTTTTTTTTCTGGGAAAGTTTTGTCATGACAGCATGTAATTTACCTCATAAACAGCATATATATTAGTCAACGAAGTATCTGCAATTATACTCCTGATTGCTCATCCACATTGGCTGGAAAGTTCACAGTGAGGCCAGGATGGGGTTATAATTCACACATAGACAGTATCTGGGGACCAATAATCTTTATCTTTAGTCTCCTGGGTGCCAGAGCAATGAGCTCCTTCTGACCCCTGTTGCTGATGCCAGGATAGATGGTGTTGCCACAGGCAGCACAGTATTAGCATAGTTCCTTGTGGATGTGACATCATACTACAGAATTCCATATTGAGAAAGAAAAAACACCTGGGGCAGCCACACTACTCCCTACAACTAATGGTGATCACCCTGTAGTCAGAGAGCTTGTAGCTTTTCTCCAGAGAGGAGGGGTATACAGTGGTAGCCATCTCCTGTTCAAGGGCAATGTAGCTCAGCTTCTCTATGCTGTCATGGACAATTTCTCACTGGGCTGGAAGAGTGAAGTTGTAGCCATGTCCGCATACTCAGAGTCAACATATGTGTGAGGTAGTCAAACTGGTTCTTGCCAGTCAAGACCAGATGTAGAATTACATGAAGATGATTACAGCCATCCAAGATGGGTACAGTGTACTTGACCGCATTATAGAATTCCATCATGATGCCAGTTGTTTCCAGAGGCTTAGAGGGACTGTGTAGGCTTGGTTGGTACATAAAAACCTAGAAAGATGACATTCGCAAACATGATCTGGATAGTATATTCATTGTTGGCTTTGGGGGTTCAATGGGACTCAATAAGCAGTATGGGTGCTCCGAATAGGCAATACAGCTAGTGGTGTCTCACTATCTAATATCATTAATAAGGTAACAAATTTCATGGTTCCCAGTTAGTGATAATGCCTTGATTGATGGGGTAATTCAGGATCAAGATATCTGTCTTACTATAGGTCTTTTCATTCCTGTAAGAATCCTTGCGCATGCAAATGCCATAATTCTTTAAACATGACCTACACAAACCAGATACTCCTGGGAAGAAGGAATTTTAATTGAAAAAATCAACCCCACCAAATTACGTTTGGGCAAGCCTAGGGGACATCCTCTGATTGATGATTGAAGGAGAAGGTCTACCTCACTATGGGTGATGCTATCCCTAGGCTTGGCCCTTGATGGTATAAGAAAGCAGGCTTAATAAGGCATGAAAAGCAATCCAGTAACACTTCTCCTTTCTGCCCCTTGGTTCCTGCCTTGAGTTCCTGACCTATCTTCCCTTCACAATGGACTATGAGATATAATATGAAATAAACTCTTTCATTTTCCAGGTTGTTTTTTGTATTTATAACAGTAAGAAAAAAATTAATTAAATAGAACATGATTTATAAGTCCCTGGTACCAGACAGCCTAGGATAGAAGGGAAGATTGCAAGTGGAGCATCATTGCTGGTGAAGCCAGGTATTCACATGCTGGAGCTCTCAACATAGCAACATTGCTATCCATGGTGAGATAGGGGGCAGCTGAATATTAGTTGCAGGAGAATTGCAAGGTGCCTATTCTGGAATTATGGATACCATATCAACCATAAGTATTCATTTTTACATTCCTCAAACTGACAGGGTAAAACATATTAAACAATAGACTTCTAATACACATTCTCACATATTCTAGCTAATTTCATTAAACATTCTTTGATTAAATAATCTTTAGAGGAAGGAGAGATTGAATTACTGACATTCGATAATGAGACTGATTGTCAACAATTATAGGAAAACTATTTACATTTTAAGATATACTGGAAAGTAAACAAATGCTTAAGAATATTTTATCTTAGAACATAGAGCTATCTAAAGAAAAGACTGCCCCACCTGGGACTCCATCCCATATACAGTCACCAATCCAGACACTATTATGGATGACAAAAAGTGCATGCTGACAGGAACCTGATATTGCTGTCTCCTGAGAGTCTTTGCCAGAGCCTGACAAATCCAGAGGCAAATATCTGCTCACAGCCAATCATTGGACTGAGCATGGCTACCCCAATAGAGGAGTTACAGAAAGGACTGAAGGAGCTTAAGATGTTTGCAACCCAATAGGAAGAACAACAATATTAACCAACCAGATCCCCCAGAGCTCCCAGAGACTAAAACTACCAACCACGGAGTACACATGGAGGGACTTATGGCTCCAGCTGCATATGTAGCAGAGGATGTCATTGTCTGGCATCAATAGGATGAGAGGCCATTGGTCCTGTGAAGGCTCAATGCCACAGTGTAGGAGAATGCCAGGGCCACAGATGGGAGTGGGTGGTTGGGTGGGTGAGCACCCTCATAGAAGCAGAGGAAGGGAGGATAGGATAGGGGGTTTGCAGAGGGGAAACCAGGAAATGGGATAACATTTGAAGTATAAATAAATGAAAATATCCTATAAAAACAGAAAATTAAAGAGTGCCCTAGCATGGCTATGCATGCCTGTAATTCCATAGTTAGGTCATAGAACAAGGAGAATCAAGAATTTAAAGTTGTTCTTGACTACACAGCAGTTTCAAGGCCAGCTTGAACTAAAAAAAGATCAATTTTTAAAATAAATAAATGAATAAACAAACAAACAAACAAATAAATAAATAAATAGTATTATGCCATTTAATTAAATATCAATTTCATGCCTGTTTGTTATGGACAAAAAATGTGTGTTTTTTAATAGGGAATATATATTTTTCAATTGATTACCAAGATTCAATCAACATCATTTGCAGAAAACATGAAAACATAAAAAAATAATGGATATTGTGTCCTAATTAATTTTCTCTATCGTTTTTGTGAGTGTAAAATTAGAGTCAGATACACCCTGCATCACCAACTTGTTGAACATTTGTATTAACACAGATCACAGGTCAGAACAACACTAATTCACTATCTGGTGAATTATTTGCACTACATGTGCATCAATGAGGAAATGGAAACAACAAAATTTATTGCAATATTCAGTGTATTAACTATTTCAGGTGAGATATTTTCATTCAGGAAAGGTAAGATGAAATACAGTATTCATACGATATCAACAACCATGAGTGTTTAAAACATGATATGAACAAGGACAACAACAGACATGCTAAAATGAGCAGGGGAAAACCCAAGAGTCTTCAACCCCACACATAAAACTACTGAGAACAGAAAAAAAAAAAATGAATCTCCCAAAAAATGCATAGCAATTGGTTATCCAATACCAAGTGGCCAGCCATAGAAACATATACACACAACTTACATTATACAGACTGAGTAGGTTAAAGTCATATATTTAGGAATATTATATTATATATTTATGTGTATGTGTATGTGTATGTGTATGTGTATGTGTATGTGTATATGTATAGCTGTCTATCCATATATACATATACAGATAGAGATATATAGATACAGATATAGATGTATATGGATATAAATATGGATATTGATATGGATAAAAAAGATAAAGATAAAAATATAGATATAGATCTATGTACCTATACATACATTTGTATAATAGGAATTAAAGGAAACTGAAGCCATGAATTTGAATGAGAACAAACAGGGATATATATATTCGGGCTTGGAATGCTGAAGGAAATGGATAAATGGTTTAATTATATTATAATAACAAAATAAAAAGAAAACACTAATCTAAATAGTGGGATATGTCCTGTGATTTTATAGCCAAGTTTTTAGTCTTAATATCCACAAATACTTAGCATGCAGAAAGTGAAAGACCCAGTCCTAAGTGGGATTTCTTCAGCAGTTTTTCTTCGTTCAAGGCTCAGGAATCTTTGTGAAAGAGGAGAATAAAAGGTTTTAAGAGCCAGAGGTGACTGAAGGAGTAGAAAGGGTATGGGACCCCATGAGGAGAGCAACAATACCAACCAACCAGAGCCCCCAGGGTCTAAACCACCAGCCTGGGAGCACTTAGGGAGGGACCCATGGCTCCAGCTATATAGCAAGGGAGCTATATATAAGTGGGAGAAGAGATTCTTGGTCCCATGAAGGCTGGACATCGTGGGGGTGGTATTGGAGGGTGGGGAGGTGAAGTTCTGGGAAGGGTGGGTGTGGGTACACCATCATAGAGGCAGGAGGAGGGGGGAAGGGATAGGGAGTTCCTTGGGAGGGAGGGGGGAAAGGGAGTAAGGGGAAAACACCTGAAATGTAAATAAAAATTCCAAATAATAATAATTAAAAAAAAAAAAGAGCCAGAGGTGGTAAATGACTCCAAGGAAACAATGTGTTTCCAGACCCAACAGGACTGATGCACATATGAATTTGTGGCAGCACACACAAGACCTGTACAGGTTCAATCCAGATATGTCCCATCTATCAGAGTAAGAAGAGGATATGTCTGCCCACACTAACCAAAAAGCTATTTGTAATTGATAGCTAATGGGAAAGGAAAAGTCAGTTTTCTCCAATTGAATGTCACTGGATATATCAACCACATTTCAGGAGTTGGCCAAGACAAAATAGATTCTATGTTTTTGTTTTTGTGGATTCTTCTGTCTTGATTTAATATTTTATCTTATTTGATTTTGTTTTGTTTATTATGTATTTTGTGGGTCTTTTAATGGAGAGAGAGAGAGAGAGAGAGAGAGAGAGAGAGAGAGAGAGAGAGAGAGAGAAAAAGAGAGAGAGAGTTGAGTGGAGATGAGGGAAGGATCTGGGAATCTGGGAAGAATGGGAGAAGGGGAAAACATGATCAAAGCATATTGTGTGATTTTCTTAAAAAAAAGAAAAAAATTCAAAAAATGCTAAGGATCATCAGTAATAAGATACTGTACACTGTACACTGATATCATGTATGGAAAGTCATCATGAAAACATAATAGGACTAGAAATTGGTAACTTAGAAACAACTTTGAGAATTGGTTTAATTTTTGTAGGAAGACATTACATATTTCTGTTTATAGGTAGTGGTATTAGAATCTCATTACAGATTCATCTACTGAGTATTGAATAATGTCTTGTAAATAGACATTTTTGCTTAACATCAATATACATTCTTAAGTAGGGGAGTAAATTTCTTGTAAGAGATATATGCTTGGATTTTGAATTTTATACATTTAAATATCCTATTTAAAGGCTTTGTCATTCACATTTAAGGTACTTACAAATAGGTAATGTTTTTATATCATCATTTATATATTTTTCTAGCTTTATCTGTCTTTTTACTTCTTAAAGACATTCATTGGAGCTAATTGATTTTTTTTACTACCAATGTAGTTATAATCGTGCTTATTATTTTGGGTTTGATGGAACAGTAATTTTTGTTTTCATAGCTACCACAGCTAGTTTGAAATAGTACAACAGAATGGCAAGCGTAATAAAATAAACTTTTAAAGGAAACAGAAAAAAATTCCACTTAACCCACACCACACTTGAATTATTAATGTCCCATTTTATATCTTCATATAACTTACTATTTAATGATTTTTATTTTATCATTTAATCTTTTTATCTCACAGTTAATATATGAATATATTTACTTGTCATATTTTATTGAGAGTTTATAACTTTGTGTAATTTAGGCCTACCAATGACTTTTTCATTTCTCATATGTACTCATTTACTAAATTTATTATTTCTTGTAATCTACGTCTCACAAACATATTTCTCTTAGCTTTTGTTTTTCCATGAATCTCCTGATTTTCCCTCATTATTTTAAGGATGTATTTTAATTACCTTTCTCCCTTACCAAATTTCCCAATGCCCCCATACATTTCTTCAAACTATGGTCTCCTTTTAATCAGCTGTTACTGCATATGTATGTATCTTATGTACCCACATATTCTAAAATAGCCTGTTAAGTCCATATGTTACTTGCCTGTATGTTTTCAGTGCTGACTGTTTGGCATTGGACAACCAGTTGGTTGTGCTCTTTCCACTTGGGAGAATCACCTCTAAACTCAGCTTTCCTCAATCATCTGCAGTTCTGTTTTAGAATTGAGGATACTTAGGGATTTTCACTATGCAGTTTGGCATGTTCATTGATGTCTTCCTTGTTCAGCTTACATTAGAAAGTCAGTATGAGCTACTCTTGTAGTCATGATGTTGCTAGGAGACAAAGTCTTGCAGAAAAGTCACTGATCAACTGTTTCTTACAATCTTTCTGTCCTTCTTCCTCAAGAGTTCTGGAACTTTAGGTGACGGAGTGTTTTGTAATGTATCCGTTGATACAGAGCTCCACAACTCTGTATGTTGATTAGTTGTGGTTTTCTGACATGGTCTCTGTTACAGAGAAGTTTCCTGTGTAAAGAGTGATAACTATATTTATCTGTGAGTATACAAACAGATGTTTATATATTGTCGTTAGGGATTATGCTGGCTTAGTGGTTGTAGATTCTACTCCAATAACTATGATTTATTTCACTAGTACTGAGGAGTTAGCTAGGTTTCTAGTAACAGATATGTTAGTCCCCTAGTTGATTAGGTCATAAGCTTAACTTTAATAGGATATCTGTATTATATCTTCTTAATGTGTTTTCAGTTTTATTGTTTTCAGTTTTATTTAGTTCTTTCGTCTCTTGATAAAGAATTATTTGCAATCTGTTATGATTAATAGTCATGGTCAGCTAGACAAGGTCTAGAGTGAAAAGAGACAAGTTTTGTAACATGTGTACAATAATTAATTTAATTAGAATTTGGACTCCAAGAATTCTTGTGAAGGACTATCTGTATGTGGTTAATTGAGGTCTCCTCATTTCTGTAAATTTCTTAGTTCTTTGAAGGACATTTTGTCAGAAAAAATCATCTGATGAGAAATCTTTTCCTTAAATATATATTGATTGTCTTTTGTAAAAAGCCTTGAAGGTTTTTTTCTGATAAATTTCATCAAAGACCTGTTGTGCTTGATAAGCCATATTTATCTCTTTAGACTTAAGATTGATGATATTTTTCTTTGCTTCATTAAAGTTTCTTTGTCTTTGTCCTGTTGGGATGTTTTAAAATCTTTTATATTTGGAGATTGTGGTATTTCATTAAATTTGGTGATTTGAGATAATTAAATCAATTTAGCTGTCTTATTTTCTATGTATTTTTCCATAAATTTTTCCTGTAGTGTATGAACTAGTCTATTTGCTGGAATTCTACATGTCTCTTGGGCTGCATGTTTCTTTCCTTTACTCATCATTTGCCTCATACTTCAAATGACTATTGTTGAAGCTTACTGAGTTGTGCCTGCTCAAATATATGGATATTTCTATTCATTCATTCTACTCTTTAGTTCTAGAATTTCTATTTTGCATATTCTATTTCTCTTTGATAGTATTCTCTTTTAGTTTATATGTGGTTGTATTAACTTTTTTTAGTTTCTTTAGTTTATCTTTAATTCATGTACTAAACATGAACCAAAGGGAAGTTCACATAAATATAATTTTTTTATAGTGCTTGTCCTTTATATTATATATATCTACTGCCTTGTGTATCATCTCTATACATTAATTTTATTTTTTTAATTTCTTTTTTTTTGTCTTTAGATTTGTTGTTTAAAATTTATAATTCTTAATAAAAAGTCCAAATTCTTATAATTATTGCAGGCTATTCCAGTTATAAGAGAGACTGAGTCCAGTACTTGAGATTTGTCTTCTAAACTGAAATGTTACAAATACTCTACCCTCACATCCAGTTATGACAATTTGGAACTGACTCATATGTACTCCATAAATACATCCATACTCTATTTCCTATATTTTGGATAGATTCTATTCATTAAATACTTTGTTGCACTGCAAGTGACTAAATCAGGCTATTATTAATGCTTATTGATTGTTCTATCATTCATATACATCCACAATAGTTCATTAGATCTTATAGTGCAACATATTTAGACCTACTAATATCTCTTCAGAGATTGTGTGTTTATATCCTTAACCTTTAATCAGTTGTGTCAAAATATCATTCCATATATTTTAAATAGCAATAATATGATAGACGCTGAATGTTATGCATCTTGATCTTAGTCATATGCTAATGAGCTTGAAGAATCATCCTTGTAATAGTCATTAAGCTGAGTCAGACATTTAAAAGTATAGTATGTAATAAGCAAGGATGATTAATTTTTTATACAGAAGGGATGCTATTTATTCCTCAGCAATGGAAGAGTTTGGAATTAAAGACCTGACATAAAAGGTCTCTCTGAAAAATGGTAGCTATATGTATACTGTAGTTATAATAGCTATCAGAGTATTTTGTGGGCTTTTAATAAAGGAAAACATAGCTTACATTCCCTAGGTCACTCTAATTTAGTCTAGTGTAATTATTTTTGATGAATTGATCACCACTGGTTTGCTATGGGCTATGATCTATTTTTCATTTAATGAGTATGACTCAAACGTTTAAATTCACCTGAAAAATAACTGTATAGATGTAGTCCAGGCTTGTCATTTTTAACTCCTTCCAATGTCACTTACTACAGTAGTGGTAGTATATACTTCATTAAACATATTTCACTTGCTTTTGTGTGACATTGGTGTGAATTCACATGATGTTCCAATTTTCTCAGATTACATAATAGAATACATAAAATTAATATACTCCTCCTTAAACTCACTTAAAAAATTGCATCTAGGAAATCTGCCTTGTAGTAATTTGTAAAATTTGTATTTTGAACTCAGGTTTATACAAGAGCACTGTACATTAACGTTAACCATTACATTGTAAAGATTGGTATAAGATGCTAGGGCTCTTTGTGCGTGTTATCAGTTATCCATTGGACAGTCTTTTAGTCAATGGATACCAGTTAATCTAGCAACCCTACCACTTCCATGAGATCTCCACTTTCACATTTTTTTTTGAGTTTAGAACCAAACATATATTTATTTCTATTGCAAGAGCACCAACTTATTCTTTAGCTTAAGTGTATTGTTCAGAAAAGGTGATAGATGACATGAATTTCACTTTGTCAGTATCAGTTCCATTTATTGTCCTGGATTCTATGTTGTTTCTTGGCTTCCTAGTGACATATTCAAGCTTTAATCCCAACTAAGTGACTTCAGGCAGGCCATGAACAGAAAAAAGCTGTCCACAGAAATTCCCACAACTACCAATATCTAAGATCAAACTCCTATATAAATGTGTTTGCCACTCAGTGATTCTATAACTCTGACTAAACACTTACTAAAATACTATTGCCTGCCTGAGATGCATTGTCCCACATTACAAGAATACACTTCCACAGTCCACATGATACTGTTTTTCTGGACCATTCTAATCAACACTGTAACAATTTTATAGATCAGAAATTTAGGTATGGGAAATAGCTTCCCACTACTAATTCTATAAGAAGTATAAATTGCTGCTATTTCATTTAGTAGCTAGAACATTTGGCATTCTTTTAAATGAAGATCTTACTATTTTGTAGCCCAGGGCAATGCTTTGACCTTTTCAATATTCCATAATTAGATTGGCTGCAATTCTACTTTGCCTCCTGTTTACAGTCTAAGCAGCCTCTGGGAAAGGGGCAGAATGGCCAGCTGTTCACAGTTGAAAATATTTTAAAGGTCATAGAAATAGAGCATTTTAACTGTCTATTTAATGAAACATGTTCACCCTTTTCTATGAGAATTTAAAGAATATATTTTCCATAAAACAAAGATGAGATTTTGCTACTTCAGTTCTGAAATTTTTCAACTGACTTCGGTATATGTCTTGACCTTTATACAGAGTTGTATGCTTACAAAACTATTCTAGTCTGTGTCTTATTTTGCTCATCTCTCTTCTCACTCAAAGCATGACTCCTTCTATTTATTACTCACAAAGATTGGAAATCTGAATAAAATTTTAACAAAATCTATTGGCTTCCAAGCTATATGATGAAGGAAATAATGTCTGCTTTTGAGAGAAATGTATATTTCAAATAATGAACATATTAATATGCTGGGCTCTTCATGTTAAAAAAGTGTTTAACATCACAGTTATTTGTTTTTCAAGTTTTATAAATTGTTTAAATACATTTTTGAATTACTGAATAGATTTTAATGAGTATCATTAAATGCTTCCTTTATGATAGAGACAATAATCTTAATATAAAAATGAATTTTCTAGTATTATAAAAGAAATATGAATTCTGTTGGGAAGCACTGACCTCAGTGTACATTATGCATGGTATTTTGTTTCTTTTTTTCCTTTGTTTCTCACACAGTCTAGTGAAAAATGGTAGTAATAATATGCTTTCTCTCATAAGGAAATATGCAAATAATACTTATAAATAAATTATTATGGGTAGACTGTATCACTTGAATTTATAAAACACTGCTATTTTGTATCATTAAAATTTTTTCAAGAGATATGTGAGTCCTTTGGCTTTTAAAAACACAAGCCAACTCCCTTACTTTATTGACCAGATGTTTTAAATTTAATAGTTTTTAAATATTTCTGGGCAAAGATTCAAATTTGTCTTTGTTTTTGTATGATAAATATTACTTAATAAATTGTTATTGAGAAGGTATGGAGTACCTTACAAGTTTGAAGCAAGTTTGAAGTGAGTTTGAAGTATAGGGAAAGATCACTTATTTGTTCTATCAATGTCAAAAAATAACATGTAAAAAGGTTTGATAATTCTAACCTGACAAAATATATGGGAGAAACAATAGGAAAGAGATAAATTTTTATAAGGTGAATTGCAGTAGAAAGCAACTAATGGCAGGGCATTGCAGTACTACAAACTAGAAGTGTTTCCTGTGTCATATATTTAT
Source organism: Mastomys natalensis (assembly GCA_021653895.1). NCBI lineage: Eukaryota > Metazoa > Chordata > Mammalia > Rodentia > Muridae > Mastomys > Mastomys natalensis. The sequence goes on along the minus strand of JAJTUV010003394.1, from coordinate 10,834 downwards.
TCTATATGAAGAATACTATGGAAAATTCTATAAAGTAACAACTTTTACAAAGATCACCAGTTCATATGGTGTTGCAGAACAGAAAGTCTGGAGGAGTTCCATGAAAAATTTGAAAGTGTAGTATAGATTTGCCAAGGAAACATGAATACATAAAGCTTAAAGTCACTACTAGAACAAACCTACAGGAATGCTAGAAGTGTGCACTTAAGGGTGAAGTGTTGTGTCTGTCTTGAAGAGCTACTCTGGGAAAAGTATGTAAGTACATAAGTAATAGTGACATTGCCTAGAACAATCTAGTCAACTTTTCTGTTTAATTTTTTTTTATGCGTTATTTTTTCTGGCTACAAATTCAAATACAATGTTGAATAAAAACGGAAAAATTGAGTATTTTTATTGAATTTAATGGAAGTTCTTTTAGTTTTGTTTGCATTTAATATCATTTCCATAATGGTTTGTTATGTACGTCTTTATAATGTTAAAGTAGTTCTTACTAGTTATATCTCCAGAGATTTTGTTATGAAGGAATGTTAAACTTTGCAAAGGCCTTTGATGAATCTATTGAAATGAACATGTGCTTTTCATGCTTAACTATATACCGGGTTATATATATCCATCTGTTTATATGGAGCCACTTTTGCAGACAGAGAATGAAAAGAACTTAGAAATGTGAGCTTAAATGTGTTGCTGAATCAGAATTGAGAGTTTTCATTTATTAGTTAATTTATATCAATTGTTATGAAATAGAGTATTGCTATCTAACACTAGCTGTCTTGGAATTCCCTATGCAGCCCAGACAGGCCTCAAATTCAAACCAATTCTTTTTCTTTAGTGTCTTAAATACTAAAAATGTAAGCACGTGTTTCCAAACCCAACTTCAGATTTCTGAGTGTTTCCTTGAGGACTTTCCATGAATGTTTATAAAACAGATTGTATAGTTTTCCTTATGTGTGTGTCTTTATTTGTATGGTATCAGGGTGGTAAGGACTTCATGGTAGTTAGTTCGTAGAGTAATTTGAAAATATTGGTGCATTATAGAGGAATCTTAATCCAACAACATGTCTGCTTTTACAAAGGATAATAATGAAAAAAAAAAACCTTCTAGGTACATATGATCCACTTGGAGTGCAGACAGATTCTGGAGTACCATATGATTTGGCTGTAAACACAGGGATGCCATTAGTACACAGGTTTTTTTCCTTATTTTTATATAGTTTTATTTATTTATTTTCATTTATTCACTTGTTCACATACCAATCACTGCCCCACTCCTGATCACCCATCACAGAGTACCTTTCCCCCCATCCATTTCTTCTTTGAGAGGGTAGGACCCCATGGGTATGACCCTACTCTGGTGCATCAAGTCTCTGCAGGGTTAGGGGAATACTTTCCAGTGGAGGCCTGAGAAGGCATCCCTGTTGGGTAATGGATTCTAAAGTCAGGAAACATCTTTAGGGACATGCCTGCTCCAGTTGTTGGGGGACCTACATGGAGAATAAGCTGCAAATCTGCTGCATATATGCTAGAGACCTTGTTCCAGCCTAAGCACATTTGGTTGGTGGCTTAGTCTCTGAGAGCTCCCAGAGGTTCAGGATAATTGACTCTGTTGGTTTTCTTGAAGGTCTCTCATCCCCTTCAGGCCTTCAATAACATTTCCCCAACTTTCGTAAGAGTCCCTAACCTCCTTCTAATGTTTGGCTGTCTCTGCATCTGTCTCAGTCAACTGCTGGATAGAGCTTCTGAAAGGACAGTTTTGCTAGGCTCCTGTATGCAAGCTCAACAGAGTATTATTAATAGTGTCATGGATTAGCAACCAAAAAAAAAAAAAAAAAAGAAAGAAAGAAGAAAAAAAAAAAAAAAAAAAAACCCAGAACCAAATGGTTTTAGCACAGAAATCAACCACGCTTTCAAAGAATAGCTAACACCAATACTCCTCAAATTATTCCACAAAATAGAAATAGAAGGAACCCCACCAAACTCATTTTATGAGGCTACAATTACACTGATAACTAAATCATAGAAAATCTCAACAAAGAATGAGAGTTTCAGAACAATTTTGCTTAGGAAAATTAAAGTAAAAATACTCTACAAAATTTTTGCAAACTAAATCCGAGAACACAGTAAAACATAATTCACCATGATCAAGTAGGTTTTACCCCTGGTGTGCAGGTATAGTTCAGTATACAAAAATCCATCAACATAATCTACTATATTAACAAACTGAAAGAAAAAATTACATGATGATATCATTAGAAGTTGAAAAAGCCTTTGACAAAATCCAACAATCCTTCATGTTAAACGTAATAAAAGTAACATATACCAAGCGAAGAGGTAACATCAAATTAAATGGAGAGAAACTTGACACAATCTCACTAAAAGCAGGAACAAGACAAGCTGCCAACTCTCTGTCTCTCTCTGTCTCTGTCTCTGTCTCTGTCTCTCTCTGTCTCTCTCTCTCTCTCTCTCTAGACAATAAAAAGAGATCAAGGGGATATAAATTGGGAAAGAAGAAGTCAAAGTGCCACTATTCATGAATTATATGATAGTATATATAAGCAACCACAAAAATTCAACCAGAGCACTCCTACAGATGATAAACAACTTCAGCAAAGTGGCTGGATACAAAGTTAACTCACAGAAATCAGTAGTTATCTTTATAAAAATGATAAATATGCTGAGAAAGAAATTAGGGAAACAACATCCTTCATAATAATCACAAATAACATAAAATATCTTGGTGTAAATCTAACCAAGCAAGTAAAATATGCACATGGCATGGAACTTCAAGTCCGGAAGAAAGAAATTGAAGAAGACATCATAAGATGGAAAGATCTCCCATGCTCGTGGATCAGTAGGATTAATATAGTGAAAATGTTTGTTTTACCGAAAGCAATCAATAAACTCAATGCAATTCCCATCAAAATTCCAACATGATTTTTTTATAGACCTTGAAAGAGCAATTTTCAACTTCACATGGGAAAAAACAAACAAGATAGCAAAAACAATTCTAAACAACAAAACCTTCTGGAGGAATCACCATCCATGACCACAAGTTGTATTACAGAGCAATAGTGATTTTACAAAAAACCCCTACATGGTATTGGTATAGAAATAGACAGGTTGATCAACACTAAAGAATGGAAGACACAGAAATAAACCCACACACTTATTCCCCAAGGAGTGGGGCATAGATCAGAAATTGCAGGTAGAGATGTGGACCAAAAGATGGAACACAAAAGAGACAGGGAAGGTCTCACAGCTGCTGGGCTGTCTGTGGTCCGAACAGAAGTGAAATCAAGGCATAGGTATCTCACTTGGTTTTTCCCCAGGTGTCAGCAGACCTCCAGTGAGGCAGGTAGAGCTGTGGCTCAGGGAGTGGAGTAGAGACCACAGATTGCTTTAGCACACAGTTAAATCATAAGCAAGGAAGATAAGGTTAGTTTGTAGAAGGAAGCAGTCATGTTTGAAAATGATGTCTAATTGAGGGGCAGATAAATTGATGAATTAAAGAAAAGATTTGACAGACTGTGTCAGAGATGGGATATGTCCAACTCACAAGAGCAGAGAGGGGGGAGGAGAGAGTGAGACAGAGACAGAGAGAGGCAGAGATATAGAGAAAAAGAAGACAGAGATACAATCAGAGAGAGACAAAGGAGACAGAGAGACAGAGGGAGACACAGAAAGAAAGACAGAGAGAGAGACAAGAGAGAGAGACAGAGAGAGAGGAGGGGGGGGGCATATGACTATGACAGTTTTATTGAGACAGTTTTACAGAGGCATGTTGCAGAGAGAACAAGCTGTATACTTATCAGGACAGAATGAGCCAGAGAATGGCAAGGAGCCAGAAGATTAAAACATATTGCCAAAGGTAGTATGGGACCCAATCAGAGGAATTCAGTCAGAAACCAAGAGAAGCTGGATTGAATCAGTCTTCTTGTAAGGAGGCTACAATCTTCCAGGCCTAGGCCTAGAGATAGATGAGAAACTCTCTGGTATGCCCAATTCATGAGTTCACACAGCTTGGTTATGACTGTCATCTCACCCTTTCATCTGAGGAAATACAAGCAACATTTGCATTGTGAAACTCTCTAAGATATAATGTTTGATTCTCAAACAAAACCCTCTTCAGATCATACCCAGCTACAGTTATGATAGCACATTCTGCATACAGGCCAAATGATATACTCCTTCTTCACGGATGCTGTATATGCTTAAGTGGGTTCCTTTTCCCCACAACTTCATATCCTTAAGGTCAGATACTCCTTCTTCAAAATGCAAGACATTTCTCTGTAAGTTTTTCGAAGTGATTTCTTCTCTGCCACATGGGCCTAGATACTAGATATTTATCATGTCTTTTCATTGTGACACAGACATGAACCTCAAACCTGAAACATTTTTTTTAGTAGTCTAATTCTCCAATGAATCTATAATCCCCTTTTGGATTGTGTAAATATCACTTTTATTTCCTGAGATGAAGTGATGAGATGAGAGCTGTATGCAAGCTGTGTGAATACATAGCTGGGACTGAGCCCAGAGCATCTCCTGCTATGATCTAACTATCCCTAAACCTTGGCCTGGAAGCTTCTAGCCTCCACACAATCTTATCTTTCAATCATGTTTGGTGTTTCTTCCATCACATTGGGCTCTAAATGTAAAAGTAACTTTTATTCGCCAGATGGTGATTGTCATCTTGTAGGCTTACTGCTGAATAAGCTCACCCTTTCTAGTTCTTTCTGAACTTGGCTAACTGGTTCAACTCAGCTGTTTTGGCTCAAAACTCCTCTCCAATCCCAAACTGGCTTTGCTCAGCTTCTCAGTGAATTGTTCTTCTCAAGAAACTGTCTCTGGATTCCAAGACTGCAATGAAATGAACTCAACTACATTGCCTGAACTTAACTGAACTAAACTCACTGAGCTGCCCTCCATCCTGATTCATTCTGAGCTGCTCTTTTAAGTCACCTCCCTTTCCTATCCTCATGACAGCTGAGTTGGAGGAAAAGGTCCTTATGATCCCTTAAGGATGGGGGTGGGGGTGGGGATGGAGGTGGGAGTTGGGGATTGGATCTCAGGAATAGTAGGCGAGGTGAGGTTCTGTCTTCACTTACTGGTTGCCCTGGGAGGAACATTCCTCGAGTTAGCAGTGGATGACTGCTGGAGGTGGGATCTAGGACAAAGCAATATGTGCATGGACAGAGGTCAGGAGTGGATGGTTTATGGGAGCCACAGGAGATGTAAGCAGGGTGAGGGTGAGGGAAGGCTGCAATGGGTGTTCTGCTACAGATCTGGAGTGAGAAATGGGAATTGCTTCTGAGAAACCAAGAGAGGAGAAGGTCTGAAGGCAACCTACCTGGCTTTCTGGCAGGTGTGGTCTATGTTTTAGCATAGGGTACCTGATGAAGTTGGAAGATGGGAAACAGCAACAACTGGTAGGAGGGGGTTAGGAGGAGATGGTTAGATGGATTCACAGAAAATAGGGACAGCAGGGAGGGATAGCTGCAGCTGGTCTTCTATTGCAGTACTGGAGATGCGACTGAGGGATTGGGTCTCAGTAACAGAGAGAAGACGTCATTTTGAATTTTTTTATTCAACAAGTCTTTATTGTATCTTTAATATCATTGGTCATTGTAGATAAGTTTAGCTTAGTTATATTCCCTTTTTAAGGAATAATAGGTCAAATTTCTATATAAAATTTAGCTATCTCTTCTGTATTTCCCAGTTAGTTTTCAGAAAATTATTTTAATGGTTCTCTGGATTTCAGTGGTATCTCAATACCCCCTTTGTATTTCTAATATCTATTAATTTATGTCTACTAAATCTTGTCTTACTTTCCAAAGGAAAAATGCGTTGTCTCATTGATCTTTTGTGTCATTTTGTTCTGTCAGATTCATTAATTTTCGCCAACTTGATTACTTGCTTAAAATTTTCTATATTTTGTTAAATGTATTTTTGGATTCCTAAGACTTTGACTTGTATCAGCCAACTATTCATTTGAAACTTCTCTGGATTTTAAAGTAAGCACTCATACATACAAGCTTCTCCACTAGAACTGACTTCACCATGTCCCAAAAGATTTTCTTTTTTTTTTTTACTTGATTCTGAGATTTTGCAATTTTTTTTCAAATATCTTCAGTAAATTACTTTCCACTGAAAAAGTGCAATTTTAAATATCTGTATTTGCATATATCTTTGGTAATTCACTTCTAATTTTCTTATACTATGATCTGGTTATATTGGTTATATATAATAAATTATTTTAATATTTTTAAATTTTAATGTCTAGCCTAAAATATACTATACTTTAGAGAAATTTTGTGAGTTGTTGACAAGATGCAAATATTACAATTATTAGAATATTCTGTAGATGCTTGTTAAACCCATTTGATCTTTGGTGCAGTTTAAGCTCCTCTCTCTCTCTCTCTCTCTCTCTCTCTCTCTCTCTCTCTCCTCTCTCCAGCTATATTGTATATTATATTATTGGTTAGAATAGAGTATTGAATTTTCACTTTATTATTGTTTCTTGGCATATATGTTCCTTTACACCAAGATGTAGTTTTTAATAAGTTGGATGCATCAGAATAGAATTCAGTACAATTACTGCATATTTTGATGAGTTGATGGTTTTTGTCAGTATAGAGTACATTTTCTTTATTTCTTCTAAATTTGCTTGAATGTTGATTTTTCAAAAGTAAATATTCTTGGGGTATCACTTTTCCTTCTATGATGTGTATCTTTGCCAGTGAGGTACGTTAATGGAAGTTATCCAAAAGTTCTGTAACCATGGTGTTATGTTGAATTTCTAGAGAGGAGAAACTCTATGGAGAGATATTTGTGACACTCCAATCAGATGTCAGACTATTGCACTATGTTTTTATTTGAGAAATTAATGTGTTTAATAGCATAGTTTCTAAATACATACAGAAAATTTCATTAAACCTACAGAACACACATTTTTTTCTCAATTTTTCATGGAACTACTTTGAACCATAACCAAAACAGAAACGTTACAAAGTATTTTCTTATGTCTCTTTATATCTTTCTAAATCATTGTAAAATAAACCTTGAAATAAACATCAAGAGAAATCACAGCTACTACACATATATTTGAATAGCAAATAATATCATTTTGAATTAAGCAATGGATCACTGAAGAAATAAGACAGGGAAGCTTTCCCATTTGTAGAATAAAATGAAAATGATAGCTCAAATTATAAGTGTCTTTGGGAAAAATATACATGGATGTATTTTATCTATTCTTCATTTTGCTAAAATATAAGAGACAACTGTGTTAACTCAAAGATGGTACAGCTCAAGGTACTAGAAACAAACAAAAAAAAAATCAAATGCAATAGATGTCAAAAATAGCATTAGAGCATAGGTAATTAAATGGAGATTATTAAAAGTAATGTAAAAAATCAATCAAAAGATTCGAGTTTTTATTGTAAAAATAATCAAAATTGACAAACTGCTATCCAACCTAAAGAAACAAGTGTTAAGAACCAAGTTAATCAAATTACACACGAAATAAGAGATATTACAAACCAATTCCAGTGAAATCCAGAAGAACATTATGGATTATTTTGAAAATTTATTTAAAAAAATGGAAAATGTTGCAGAAATGAGTAAGTTCCTATCCACATATGATTTGTCAAAAGTAAATAAAGATATAAGTAATTCATATAATTACACAGCAAGAGATGAGGTTAAACCAATAGTAACCACACACTCAGTGTATACACACATATGCAGGTAACATGCTCATAACTTAAGATAACAATAAATAAATCTTTTCTTCCACTTTTATTAAATCATTTAGATTTCTCACCACAATTATTCCAGACTCTACTCACTTCCCTAACAACCCATTTCTGTGTCCTTTAAAAAAAATACTTAAAAATAAATACATCCTTTCCCAATATTCTTTGTTATGTGGTTATTCCCCAGAATGTTCTCCACTTATCCAGGCCCTTTACTCAGGAAACTGTCTTTCCATCTCCCAGCACCTGGATACTGACAATAGATGGGATTGTGTACTTAGCTTTCCTCTCTATGCTGGGATTCTGTGTGACTTGAATATATACATGTCTTGTGCATGCTGTAATTTCATATGTGTAATTGTGCTGTATGCAAGACATTGTTTCCATGTAGTCATCTGCAGCCTCTGGCTCTTAAGGTCTTTGTGCCCCCATTTCCTTCAATGATCCCAGAACCTCAGAGGTAGTGTGGGTATACAGTATACATGTTCTCCTTAGGACTGATCGATCATCCTCTAGTATTAGATTCTCTGCACCTTGGCCAGGTATGATTCTCTTTGTTAATCACAACCTGAAGCTTCTCAGGCAAAGATTGAGAGACGCGTTGATTATGAGTATAAAGATAAATATTAAGAGTTAGTTTAATACTATGCCCATTTAACAAAGTCACACTAGTCGATTCTCTCCTAGCATCTAAGAACTGTGAAACTATAGGTTCTTGAAAAATTATAGTGCCAGGTATATGGGATTCATTTTTTATACTTTAATATAATCAGAAAGTGATTTGTTACTCCCCTCGATTGTTCTTGCTACTATTGTACCAGTGAGCATACACTTTAATGAGACCCTCTCTTAACTGAAAATCACACATGATTTCATTCACTAAATTCAGGTAGATTACGATGGCTAAAGTGGATTAGTTTTGTGTAACATTTTTTTTTTGTCATGTCATGTAAACCTTTCAAATATTCTAGCAATAGAACTGCTAGTTAAATAGAATTTCCAGAGTGCAACCATTGTTACAAAAAGAAAAATGATCTGGATGTTTCAGTAAAGATTCTCCTATATCAGAACATAGAATTTCCTTTATTTTCTCTGAGAAGCATATTGAATTAGATGAGATAAACTTGAGAGATCTTGAGATGGAGATTTGCCTCAATAATAGAGCTCTTCTCTAGAAAGTGCTCTGGTCCTTAGTTCTAAAAAAAAAAAAAACTTGCAGAGTTAATATAATCATAAATACATAGCAGTCATGGCTACTTGAACAAAACCTGCACACAAATAAAATGTAAAAGTGAGAAGGGGGCTCTTTGAAAGGAAGGGGGGTTCTATATTTAGAAAGAATGGGAAAGTATGCAAGAGTGTAGTGCAAAATGGTCAATAGATTGAATATTCCCTAGCAGAAGCTTTCATTCTATTTTTGAAAATGAAAAATAAAAAGTCAGGGTTCAAGAAAAAAAAATTCTAAAATATCTCCCAGATAAGCATTTCATTAACAGAAAAATATTACATAAAGTATTACATTAATTATGATCATTATTCAACAACAAACAAGAAACACACATGGCTGGTTCAAAAGTTAAGAGAATGGAGACAAAAGGATGAACAGCCTGCTTTGTGAATAGGTACAATATGCAGATCTTCTACTACTCTCCTAGCTAACTGGCTTATTATGTCACTGTCAGTTGGATTAGTGGTCACTCACCTTTGCATAGTTAAGAAAACTAAACATCAAAGAATGAAAAAGAGCTATGTTTTGTCCAGAAATTCTGAAAAAATAAAAAAACAACTGTCATAAAATACAATCACTGTTTACAGACAGAAAAAAATACTCTCAGAGCTTTAAGCACTCAGCATAGTTAGGTCCCCTTGAAGTTCTAAAATTCTGAGTTGCCTCTTCTCCGCTTTACTTTAGTTTCATAATCTAGAACATATGAACATGGAATTATTGCACTCTGTTTTCTCTCCATATTTGCCTTTAACTGTGGGTACGATGCTTACCATGTGCTATTGCAACATCAGAAAACTAACATTGCATGTTGTATTTTAATTGCTGATCACAGATTTTAGAGAGATCTATAAAATAGTGTATGTATATATTTTTATCAGAGTAGAAATGAAAAAGTCGGTGTGATTTAAAAGGGCTGAGGAGGAAGGGAGGAAGAAAAGGAAAGGTAGACAGACATAAATGTCAGATCTGTTCAAAATACATTATATCCTTGTATGAAAATGTCCTTATGAAAGGTACTACTATAGAAATATACCACTAATTATATACCACTAAAGCAAAAATATAACAAAAAACCAGTTGCCTTATCGCTGTTGTGCCTTTTCTTTATTAGTAGTGTGAAACACTAACATTGATACTCCTTTAATTTTTAATTATATATACATCACAAATGCTGCCCCCACCCAGTCCTTCTTCAAGAGACCCCCATCTCTCCTCCCTTCACCTATGAGAGGATGAGACCTCCTCTGAGCATCCTCCCACTCTGTCACATAAAGTCTCTGCAGGATTAGGCATATCCTCTCCCACTGAGGCCAGGCAAAACAGGCTTGTTGGTGAACTGATTACACAGTCAGACTACAGCTTTGGGGACAGCCCATGCTCCAGTTTTTGGGGGACCCACATGGAGATTGAACTGTACATCTGCCACATATGTGTGCTGGGCCTCATTCTAGCCCATGTATGGTCTTTGGTTGGTAGTTCAGTCTCTGAGAGCTACCGGGGATCCAGGTTTGTTGATTTTGTTGGTTTTCCTGTGGATTTCCTATCCCCTTCAGGGTCTTTAACCCTTCCCTCAACTTTTCCATAAGGCTCCCAGAACTTTGTACAATGTTCAGCTGTGAGCATCTGCATTTCTTTCAGTCAGCTATTGGATAGAGCCTCTCATAGGACAGTTAGCTAGGATCCTGACTGCAAACATAACAGAATATCATTAATAGTGTCAGGGATTGGTGCATGCACATAGAATAGGTCTCAAGTTAGCTCTGTTACTGCTTGGTCATTCCTTCAGTCTCTGGTTCATGCTTGCCCATGTAATTCTTTTTTAGACAGGACAAGTTTTGGGTCAAAAGTTCTGTGG
>JAJTUV010003393.1:0-57925 GCA_021653895.1 Mastomys natalensis | reverse complement strand
TTCTCCATCTATGGTAATAGAGAGTTTTTGCTGGGTATAGTAGCCTGGGCTGGCATTTGTGTTCTCTTAGGGTCTGCATGACATCTGACCAGGATCTTCTGGCTTTCATGGTCTCTGGTGAGAAGTCTGGTGTAATTCTGATAGGTCTGCCTTTATATGTTACTTGGCCTTTTTCTCTTACTGCTTTTTAAAATTCTTTCTTTGTTTTGTGCATTTTGTGTTTTGATTATTATGTGACGGAGGTATTTCTTTTCTGGTCTAGTCTATTTGGTGTTCTGTAGGCTTCTTGAATGATTATGGGCATCTCGTTCCTTAGGTTAGGGAAGTTTTCTTCTATGATTTTGTTGAAGATATTTACTGGCCCTTTAAGTTGTGAATCTTCACTCTCTTCTATACCTATTATCCTTAGGTTTGGTCTTCTCATTGTGTCCTGGATTTCCTGGATGTTTTGTGTTAAGAGTTTTTTGCATTTTTCGTTTTCCTTGACAGTTGTGTCAATATTTTCTATGGTATCTTCTGCACCTGAGATTCTCTCTTCTATCTCTGTATTCTGTTGGTAATGCTTGCGTCTGTGACTCCTGATTTCTTTCTTAGGTTTCTATCTCCAGAGTAGTCTCCCTTTGTGATTTCTTTATTGTTTCTATTTCCATTTTTATGTCCTGGGATGGTTTGTATAAATCCTTCACCGTTTGGTTGTGTTCTCTTGTGATTCTTTAAGGGCTTTTACCTGTTTACCTGTGTTCTCCTCGGATTCTTTGAGAATGTTATTTATGTCCTTCTTAAAGTCCTCCATCATCATCATTAAAAGTGATTTTAGGTCTGACTCTTGCTTTCCTGGTGATATGGGGAGTTCAGGACTTAATGTGGGAGAACTAGATTCTGATGATGACATGTGTTCCGGGTTGCGGGTTGTATTCTTGTGCTTGCCTTTTGCCATCTGGTTCTCCTTGGTGCTACCTGTGCTGTCTCTGGTTGGAACCTGTCTTTCCTGTCTTTCTGTTCTCTTGGTTGTGTCAGAACTGTTTAGGTTGGGTGTGGCTGCTGAGATTAGAGCTAGGGCCAGGATCTGCTCAGTGCTTCGGTCCGGTGCTTTGGTCCGGCCCGGGAAAGGAATCAGTGCTCTGGGCCGGAGTGAGTTCCTGGATCCCTGTGGACCTGGTTACTCCCTGTTTTGGGCAGGTGTTGCTGCCTCCTTACTTAAGAAGCTGCTCGAGTTAGAGCTCCTGGAGCCACGCTTCCTCTGGGTTCTGTGAGTTTGGGTGCAGAGTTGCCACCCGAGATCTGCTGAGCGCCCAGGCCCAAACCGGAAGGAACCAGTGCTGGGGCCAGGAGTGAGTACCCGGGTCCGGTGGGATGTTTTTGATTTGAGCAGATTTCATCACCTCAAGACCTGCTGGCCTGGAACGCATGATCCTGCTCCCCTGTACTTTCAAGATATTAGACTCCCTACTCAGGAATAGAGGAACCCAACTGCAGAAGTAAGTATGATGGCAGAGTTAACTCCCTGGTAAGTGGACGAAGGAAAAAGGCCAGTCCTTTAAGGGAGGTCTACGCATACTTAATGGATACTGCCTATTTTAGGCGCAAGGGCTCGCGAGGAACTGCACAGATTCAAGTGCAGGAGTTGCGGTTCATCTTCCTCTGTGTCCCACAACGAAATCATGAACTCGAATTTTTCTTACCTTCATCCCCAACAACCACTGGCTGACTAGTTTGAAGCGCCATGAATAGTTAAAATAAGGCAGGCCTTTCAGCAATTAAGGAATCCAGATGGGATATTTACTGCAGAGATCTCTCCATGGTAAGGTTGGACTGGAAACATTGACTAGCTTTAGTCCACGCAAAGATGTGCAAGTTTTCCAGATTGAGCAGTGACTCACACTCAGTGATTGCAGTTGGTTATCTTCTTGTCCAAAGAAATCATAATCCATTAGTATTTCTTTTTCAAACAAGGTGCATTTAAAGCCCATATATGCCTGAGGAAGCAGGATTGCTTATACATCGTAAGAGGTTTTTCTCAGTTGAGTTATATATTAATGGACGCTTATTCAGTGTTTGATAGGCGCCAGTTTCTGTTCTAGGCTTTGATATTATTCAGAGAAAAAAAGCCCTTGTTTCTGGACCCTGTATGTGATCCAGGAAGGAAAGATCACAAACAAGACGATCACACTGATAAAGGTAACTTTATGAGAGGATATCTGCATGGTGGCATTAAAACCTGGGGGCAAGATAGATAAGCGAGGACATGGTGAGTGGCTTCAAATCAGGTCTCAGAGAGGAAGTGTGATGAGCTGAGCTGTACAACAGCCCAAGGAAAGAGGGAGTCGAGAGATGCTACACAACCACTTTCAGACCAGAGCAAGCATGACAATGACTGGGCAGAGAGAGTCGATCCTTTGTCTGTGAAGCACATAGGAGGAACACCCAAGAAAACACACATGTACATGTCTGAACACTGCAAGCCTCAATCATAAGGGAGAAGCATACTTTTTCTTGTTAGATACCTGAGGAGATGCTGGATTGGGCATTTGATAACTTTGTGTATGGTTCTCTTTATATGGTAATATCCTGTACAGATAAAAAGACATTGCTATTTAAATTATGTGAATGCCTATTAATGACTTTTTTTCAAATTTCCAGATTCTTCCTATTTTCCATGGTGAATTATATTGAGACATCTAAGGTAAAGCTCAGGACAGACACAAAACCAGATCATATTGACCACTGTAGTAGGTGTCATTCTCTCAAAGAATGACCCCTTGTGAGTGGCTGAACCTCTCTTCTCTGCATGATAGCATCAGTCTGGTGCTCTTTTCAAAGACATCTGTTACTTCGAGACAGAAGTACAGGAGCAGTACCCTGGCTGTTTGCAGCAGCCTTTCCTTTCCAGTGTAGACTCTATTTAACATATTAGAATATCAATATGTATAAAAATATGTAATAATAGCAGTTATCCAAACAAGCAAGAAGCAACATTCTAGGCTAAAAGCCGAGAGGTTCATCTCTTTAAAAGTTCATTTGCTGCAGTTGAAGAAGTGACTCAGTGGTTAAGAACTCTCGCTGCTTGCTGAGGTACTACGGTTCAGTCCTCTCACCCACGTGGTGGCTCACAGCTGCCTATATCTCCAGTTCTGGGAGACCTGACACTGTCTTCTGAGCTATGCAAGCACTGCATGTGGAGGTACACAGACAAGCATGCAAACAAAGCACCCATACACATAAAAATCGATCATCTTAATGTTATTTATGCTATAACAAGCATTGGATATTGGCTAAAATAGCCTCGTAATATTTGAGAGTGTAGATAGTGTTAGAAATCAGTTAGACAATTCATTCCAATCGTTCCAAGAATGTTGCTTCCTCTAACTCACGAGTTTTACCCAGAGAAATATATACATGAAATTAAATTAAAGAATGGGAAGCTATTCTCTGACATGAACAATCCCTTATGACACGTCTACAATGCACAGGGATAAAACAAAACAGAGTCTCTTTGAGCAAGGACCTCTGGAAGGAGCTCTTGATAAACCATTATGCTACATTAAATTAATGCTTAGATCATGATAGGGCTTCATGGAAAAATAAGCAAGAACCTTTAAGCCAATAAAGCAGGAAGGAGTCAGGCTAACCACAATAGCCTTTATGGTAGTATAATAACCCTGACAGCACTTTAGAAAGCCTGTCTTCACTTTGAAGCTGGCAGGTGCAGCTCTGTTGGCACATTAAATGTTTCCTTTTGATGTTTTGTCACCCACAATATTCTCGTAATAAACAAAACACACCTTCGTAGACATTTGGTTAGGAGACCAGCTTTGATCTTGGCATTGAACGTGTCTTCCCTGAAGGCCTTCCCCTGTTCATGAGCAACCTTGCTCTGAGATGGGGAAGGAAGAGCAGAGGCAGCCAGAATGGGGATGAGGTGGGAACTTCCTATAGTGTTTGCCTTGCTCAGCCATTTGGATCCCAGTGACCCATTCCCAGTGTGTACTCTCTCCATTCCTACTGGAGCACCCCTCTCTGAGTCTGCACAGGAGGCTCTGTTTTGGCAAAGGCTGCAGAGGACATAAAGTGAGAAGCCTTCCACTTGCAGCCCTGGGGAACTGCAGCTCATGCCACAAGTATAAGAGAAAATTTCCAGGCGCCAGCCAAAAGGCCATGGGAGAGGTTTGATTCTTCAGCATAGAGACACCAAAAATAATTCTATTTCCTCTCTTCAGCCCATAGTTGTCAGTCCCAGTGGGATGAATGGTTTAAAAAATAAAGGAAGAAATTCTGTGCTCTGAGCTGCAGCTACTGTAGAATTGCACTCTGAGTTGTTGCTACTGCTACCAGGATTTGCAGCTAAGTTGTCTCCCCAACCTATTGCTACCAGATTTTGCACTCTGATAGCCTAGGTAGTCACTTCTACCAGGGTTAGCTTCCAAACGGTCCTCTCAGACTACCATGCATGCACACACTCCAACACAGCAATACCAGCAAGGCTGATAATAAAGGATATTTGTCAACAATGCACTGCATGTGTGTGCACACATATGCATGTCTCTATGTGCTAATATGCAGACATGTGGTTCAGCTAGCACTTTACAGTTCCTTGAACCCACAATTCCAGAGCTTCATATCTAATATCAAAAATCTCCTTACTTATTTTTCATTTGGAATTGTTATTCCCTGTGCTTTCCTTAATAATGTGAATAAATTACAAAAGCAAGTTTTACCTATGTTAAGCTACCTCCAAAGATGAAACAGAACTCCACATACTAGTGAACTCAAGAAAGTGATTTTGAGAGAAGGGAAAAAAGAGGGATATGATTTTTATATCATGCCTGTAATGTTTAATGTTTGTGATGGATATATATTATATATGTTACATTATATAAAGTATATTGGAAATTTATTATAAGAATTTACTTACATAAATAGTAAAAATCAAATAAAGCAAAACACAGGATCAGAGTTGGGAAAGCAGGCTGGTTGGTGAAAGTCCTTGCCTTAGAAGCCTAAGAACCAGAATTTGGATTTCCTGCACCCATGTCAAACAAGCAAACAATAACAAAACACATGAGTGTGACAGAGAATGCTCGCAACCCCTGAGCTGAGGCAGCAGATTCCTGGAGCTTCTATCCAGTCAGCTAAGCTTACTCAGCAAGTACGGGCCTGGAAGAGACCTTGACTCAAAATAAAGGTAGATGGCACCTGAAGAATGACACCTGAGATTGTCCTGTGGCCTCTCTGTGCATGCTCACACATGTGTACATCTGTGTACACATGTCCACCTGAGAGAGATGGGCAGAGGGGAGGGCAAAATAAGAACTTTGATTTTTGACAGTAGACCTGGAATTTCTGAACCCAAACCCCACTACTAAAATAGCTTGCTTGCTCTAGTGCTAACTTGGCATAGAGTTGTGGGATTGTGAGTTTCTTTTTAATCAAATGCATTTGGAAAATCAGTTACCAATATTCAGGATGGAACAGGGTAACTTGCTTGGGTGTCCAAGCCAGTCCTGCTTGTCCAACCCAGCTTTCTGTTTTTCCTTGTAAAATTGTCTTTGTCTTTCACAGACAGTAGCTGCCCCAGATGCCTGTACTAGTGTTTTCACCTCACTGCCTTGCAAAGCTATTTTTCAGGCACATCCCATTACAACACAGAACATGAGGATCGGAAGCTATTTCTGTGCGGGGCCTCTGCTTAATTGATGGGTTTCAGTCCTTCAGCTGGACATTTTGTTTTGTGTCAGGACTTTGGGATCAAATTTTGCTACTTCAAAATATAGTTCTCCTTTGGGAATTGAGGTCAGGAGAGTAAAACCAAGTGGAGCACAAGTAGATTTTAGAGCACGCATGAAAAAATAATACATATATATTTTTGAGCGCCAGAGTTTTGCTCTATGAGATCAACACATGTGGCCAATTCTATCTTTCAATTATCAACTTCTCCACTGTAGACGCCTTTAACAGCTTTTGAAACACTTTTAAGGTAATTTATTCTTGGGTTTTTATACCACCTAGACAATTGCTGTGAAAAGAAGACATGCTAACACAGCAGAGAAAGTTGGGAGAGTTAATATTCCACAGGGGTGTATAGTCCTGTCCCAAGAAGTATTCATATCACAAAAATGAAAAAGAAAACCAGCATATTAACATTTCTTATTAGCTCTTTGTTGATTTAAGAAGCTCCTCTTTTGACCTAAGGGACAACAAAGTAGAGACAAGCCCATCTCTCATATCCTGACATCTGAAGGAAGAGTTTTGTATGTTGTGCAGAGACCAGTTGGAAGGACCACAAATATTGAAGAGAGTTTTATAGTGAATATTGCCTGTATATGTAGAAATGACATTCCTGTGCAGTGCTTTATATTAATGAACGATGGTGGCTTTTGCCATAAGAGACTAAATTTGAGGTGCTGAGGAGATGGACCAGTGCTTTCTAGGCAAGTATGTGGGCCTGGGTTTGAATCTTCAGGCATTCACATGAAGAGTTAGGCATGGCCATGTGCTGTTACCACATTGTTTGGGAATGGAGACAGGCAAGTCCTAAGACCTCACTGGCCAGCCAGCCTAGCTCACAGAGTAAGCTTAGCGAGGAAGACATGCAACTTTGGTCTCAGGTGTCCACGTGCAAATGGGGTTATGGGAGCACACGCCTGCACACTCACATGCACACACCTACCTGTAAACACCTAGATTCACTAATTAAATAGAAGGAAGCCAAAACATTCAAGAGTTTGATGGTGTTGGTTTAGAGTAATCATAAGCTGCTCCACAGAGCCTGCATTTGGTCCCTGACATTCTGGACAATGTTCAGTGGGAACCCCAGCGGCCACAGGTCCAGCTCTTGCATGTCTTTGCTCTGACTGCCGAACAACCTTCGCCAGTCTGTTTACCATCTTGGACTCTGCCACTGTGCAGCTTGCAAGCTCCTTTGAACACTAACGCGCATGTTTACTCTTTATTTATAGGTAGCCTTGAAGGCGGCACTCAAATGTTAAACAGAGAAATTGTGGGGGATAAATAGGTCAAAGATGGTCTAAATATGGAATGCTTACAATTTACCAACATGCCTATAATACACCACTTAAAACATTGTTTGGGCATTTAAGGACTAAGTTTGGACCCCAAATTCCATGTATGAACACCCTTCTTGAAGAATACCCATCTAAACGAAAATGTTAACAATACAAAGTCATAAGCTAAACAGTGAGAAAAACCATGGTGTGACTTATAAGGATCAGGACAGTAAAGTGTAGGTAATCATTGGAAAGAGTCTCAGATTTTTTTTTAATGTCATTGTCATACAGGGACCTCATGTAAACATGTGTGGTTTATATAGGTATTCTTCCTGATGTGTTTATGTGGGCATACTGTGCGTGCATATATGTGTGTGGATGCATGTGGAGGCCAGAGAGCGACAGTGTCTTTCATGATTGTTTTACACACACACACACACACACACACACACACACACACACACACACACACAATTTCTCAATGAGGACAGAACTTATCAATTAGGCTAGCTGGCTAGCCAGTGAGCTCCAGGTTCTGTCTCCCTTTGCCCTTTGCCCCCATACAGATTATAAATGTAAGCTGTCACTCCCAACTTTGTATGTGGGATTTTTTAGGTTCAGATTAAGGTTCAGATGGAGACAGGAACTCAAGTCCCCATGCTTGTTTAGCGAGCCCTTTATCAACTGTCTGTCTCCCTAGGCTTCTCTCCTGTGTTTTAAAAGATGAGATGTAACTCTGTGAGTTACATACATGCTGCATGGCAATGGGAGCTCCCGCCATGTGCTCCTCAGAGTTGATCATAGCCTTGAGGCTTCTGTGTTCCTATCTTCAAGGAGAGAGTTTGGCTGCTCTGTCCATTAGGCCACAGCAGGTCTCTGCATCCACGAGTTTTAAAACTCATTAAGGTTCTTCAACACAAATGCTTAGCTCCTTGTTCCTTAATTGCCAATTTCAGCTTCTTTATTGCCGCTTACCTGGAGCCTCACATTGCATTTCCCAAATGGCCCAGGAGGTCACCTATTTCCCAAACACAGGGACAACCCCAAGTGAGAACGCTAGCATGCGGAAAGAAAAGCAAAGGTAATCTGAATACCGACTTGTTCCACCTAGCATTAAAAACTCACTGTGCCTGATAATCCTTGTTACAGGAGGATTTAGGGTAATTGACTAATGCCATCTTAAATGCATTAAAGCAACAGCTTTGGAGCTGACCCCTCTGTACATTCACATGTAAGTGTCTGGGTATATCTGTGGTATGTTGGCATGCCTGTTATTTGTACACATGGATCTATATGTTCATAAAATCAGACTGAGGCAGGAGAGACTGATAGATAGTTGTGACATGGGGAGATGAGACTGGAGGAGGCAGGAAGGTCTCTGTTTCTGGGGCCTGATCTGATTTTGCTGTCAGGAAAGGCAGACTTCAGACTCCACCTATAAAGACCTAATGGCCAACAGAAAGAATGTGTATTTTCCAAAAAGGATTCTTGTCAAAGGCAATAAATAAATTGCTCTCACTTAGGGCTGGATGACGCATTTCCAGAAAGAGCTCAGCTAGGGACGTCATTAGGCAGTGCTTTCTTAGGGCTAAGGTGCCTAGTAAGTTTGTCTCCCTGCTCTCTCACTCAGAGGGCTCGATGATGTCACCTCTGTAATACAACTCACAACTCTGTTTAATGAGAAGCATTCTTTAGCTTTTAATCCGGTTATAAATCATATGCCTTTGGCAATGTTAGAAAGAAGAATTACAGTTTGTTAGTGATCTTTAGTGCCACCGAGATCCTATATATACTGACTTCAAAGAACCCTGTTTGTGACTCTGGTATGGAAGCCCATGCGGTCCTATCAGAACACTTTACTCTCTCCCTGCCCACACCCAGGCATCTTTCCTTTCATTTGTATAAACTGCTTCATATTTGAATGGCTCTGAAATGTCTTTCTTTGTCGAAGTCCTGAATCCTGGGTGGATTCTCATGAAAAGAAATCTCCAGGCAGCAGGGCCTGGTGAGGGGAGGAGAGATAGCAGTACTCCTTTTGCTGCTGACAAAATTCTGTAGCAGGTAGACCTGCAAGAGAGTGAGGAGGAAATGAACTTGGGGAGGAATACAAGCTGACTGGTGATTCAGATTCTGTGTCTGCATCCCTCTGGTAATCTATTTAACCTCTGATGCAAAACAGAGCAGAAACAAGAGAGATTTACACTCAGTGAACATTGACAGGGGATATTATTAAACTATTCTGCATGAAACTGCTGCAAAATGGAAAATCATGAATTTTTAAAGTATCCAGTGAGCTGATGTGAAAGTTTGCACTCAAAATGTAAAATTTATACCACACAGTTGACCAGTGGATTTTGCATGGAGAATATTTGAAACCAACTCTGTCTTCACATTTGGATTTCTGGTTACCTGTCTAGTTTGGCTCTTGGGATTCTAGCTGCATCCAATATCTTGTGGTTATCCTCAAGTAGTGAGTTCTCTGGCCCAGGATTGGTTTTAAGCGTCAACTTGATACAACCTAGAGTCATCTAAGGACGAGGGTCTCAGTGCAGGGAGACAGTCTGTTGGAAATCTTTTGATTGTCTTAGTTAATGTGGGAAGACTCAAGCTGAAAGCGATTTGAGGTCCTGAACTGTGTAAGAGCAGAGGACATGAGCTGAATACTGCGAATGCCTGCATTCCAGTAAGTCTCCTATGGGCATGATGTGCCTGCCTGCTTCAAGTTCCCATTGCTTTGACTTCCCCACAGCAATGGACTATAACCTGGAACCTCGAGCTAAAGAAATCCTTTTTCTCCCTAGTTGATTTTTTTGGTCAGGATTTTTTGTTTTGTTTTGTTTTTCAAGACAGGATTTCTTGTTAATAACCCTGTCTCTCCTGGAACTGACTTTCTAGACCAGGGTGGCCTTGAATTCACAGAGATCCTCCTGATCTCTGCCTCCTGAGTGCTGGGATTAAAGGTATGTTTCTATTTGTAAGGATGCAGTGGGAAACTTTATGTCTCCACAACTCTTAGGCTGGAATAGTTTAAAACTGTGGCAACCATTAGTTCCATGGCGTTTTTGTGTGTTCGATTTGGTTTGCTTTGTTTGTTTTTGATTTTTGACGCAGGGTTTTACTCCAGATTGATCTGGGCTGGACCTGACTATGTTGCTCAGACACAAACTCATGGGATCTTCCTGTCTTAGCCCCAAGTGCTGGAGTTACAGTCACAAACTACTACGCTCAGCTTTGTTCATAAATGGTACCTCGGACATAGGACTGATGAGTCCGCTCAGTGGATAAAAGTACTTGCTACTAAAGGCTGACAACTCCAGTTTGATTCCTCCAGAAACCAAGTGAAGATGAAAATCAAGAATCAGTTCCACAATGTTGTTCCCTGACCTCCACACACACTGTGCTATGTGCCACCCCATTTGTGTAACACACATGGCACACACACATACTAAATTAAATTAAGTGTCTAAAACTTAGACATTGTTGAGGTCTGCTGCTGATGGGCGTTAAATCTTTTGAGTCTATACCATGATAAGACACTTCATTCATACATTTTTTTCAATAAGCATTGAACGTCTGGTTGTGTGCTAGGTGACAGTTTTCAATGGTGATCTAGCCAAACTCCACAAGTACAGATTGTTGAAATATTTGTGGTGTCTGCTCTGTTCCCATTCTGGTCGAGGTGCCTTTTAGCAATCTGACTGTGGTGGTTTGGATAGGTTTTGCCCCATAGATTTATGTGTTTTAATGCTTGGCTATAAAGAGCAGCATTATTAAGGGGTGTGGCCTTATTGGAGTAGGTGTATCATTGTTTGGAGGAGTGTCACATGGATAGGCAGGCTAGGAGGTCTCCTATGCTCAGACTCTTCCTTCTGAACCCTTGTGTGGAATCAGGGCCTCCTGCTGCCTGCCTGCAGAGGACAGTCCATTTCTGCTGCCTGTGGATCAAGATGTAGAACTCTCAGCTCCTTCTTCAGCCTCATGTCTGTCTGCATGCTGCCATGCTCCTGCCATGATGATAATGGTCTAAACCTCTGAAACTGTAAGCCAGCCCCAATGAAATGTTTGCCTTTAAACATTTGCTTTGATCATGTTCTCCCTTCAGAGCAATGAAACCCTAAGACAGTGACCTTCACAGGCATATAATTTCCTCCCTTTGAAAAATCTCATTTTTAAAATTTATTTCTGAGACAGGGTCTTAGCCAGGCTGGCTTTCAACTTACCATCTTTCTGCTCCTGGTACCTAGGTGCTGAGATTATAGGCACACTCCATCTCTTTAACTTCTTGAGTCTGTTTTCATCTGCAAAATGTACTTGCTTTATAGCACTAATCTGGGAATTGGGCCACTTAGTGTGCCATTTGATAGCTGTTCTTCAGAGACACACAATTAGTGTGCCCTAAGTGTATTTACCTCTAAAAGATGCAGTTTGTCTGTCAGCATCGTGGTCTCTCCTAGTTTCTCAAATTGAGAGACAATTTGAGTAGGGGACAGAATATCAGATGGCTCTTAGAGGGCTAAGACAAAATGTCAATACATTAAGCTTCAGGTATCAATTACACAAATTTACTCAAACACAGGAACCATTATGTACTGGTAGCAATAATTTGGGATGGGTGCTGACATTTAACAAAAATTATAACATGAAAATAATTAAGATCACAAGATAAGTGTCTTTTATATTTTCTGAAAATGTACAACAATAAAAAATTAACCTGTATATATCTCAGCAGTGATTCTCAGAAAGAAACCAACAACAAAAACAAAAAACAACTTAGTTCCCCATAGAGTAATTTGCAAGCTTCTGGTATGAAGTCTATTCTGACAGAGTCTTGGGAGGCAAGTTGAGCCAAGCAAGCTTGCCTTTTGTGTCTACAGTGTGAACTGAGGGCCAGTGATCACACTGCTGGGTCATAAAAACCCAGCTTCCATCGTAGTGTCCCTGAGCCCTGCCGGCCAATCAGAATGCTTGCCTGTCACTTCCTGTCTCATAGTAGGAAGAGGCAGGTGCTCAAATAAGTAAAAGTTGTTTTGTTGATGCTTAGATAAATCTACGACCTCTTTCATCTTCAAAGAGAAAAACAAAACAAAACCCAAACAACCTTTTGCCATCCTGTCCCTTGGACTCAGAGCTTTCCCTGTATTTTCGATGTAGACTGTGTGAATATGTGCCTGTTTTGGGGGTGAGGGGCATGCTTTAGTTAGGGTTTCTATTGATGTGAAGAGACACCAGGCCCACAGCAACTCTTATAAGGAAAACATTTCTTTGGGGCTGACTTAAAGTTCAGAGGTTAGTCTATTGTCATCATGGGGGGAGCATGGGGCACATGCAGACATGGTGCTGGAGAGGAGCTGAGAGTTCTACATCCGGGTAGGCAGAAGGCAGAGAGAAAACTGTGCCCACTTGAGCTTCTGAAACTTCAAAGCCTACCTCCAGTGACACACTTGCTCCAACAAGGCCACATCTACTAATAGGTCACTCCTCATGAGCCTGCAGGGAGGGGGACATTTTCATTGAAACTACCACAGTGGGGAAACCAGTCAGAGTCTGCTCTAGAAAAGAAATGGCAGTGTTGAGCAAAATTGTACATAGGCTCTAGGTGGCTGCAGGCTCTGGGTATTTGAATCCCACTCACCCTGGGATTATCCTATGGTTTATTCTTGCAGGAATAAAATATTCTAAAGAGATGCTTGTTTCTTTCCCTTTAACTGCTGTGATATTGAAACAATGGACTCCAGGAAATCAGATCCTCCTGGAGTCTTACCCTGGGAGAAGTGAAAGGCTAAGCTGGGGCCAGACAGCAGAGACCTTGTCTCCTGGACAACGTTTAAGCACAGTCTTCATTGGATCTGAGACAATGATGCTAATTATCACTAGTCTCCGGTTAAACCTAAGCTTTCTGTTACAGTAGAAAGACAAGCCCAGTGGAGGGGCTTGAGCGGCACATGGCCTTCTGGTTCCTCTTTCTCACGTGACCGTATTGACTAAATCTCCATTTCTGTTCTCATGTTGTTGGTGTCTTACTGAGAACAAGTAGCTGACCCTGGGTTGTTAGGGTGCTCAGGGTTCCGATGCAGGCATCAGTGTCCCCTGTATATATTCCACAGGAAGTCTCGGCTTTTCTTGGGTGAAAGAGTTGAACTTAGGAGTTTCGACTCTCAGAAAACAAACGTGTTGGTGGAAGGCAGGCAGATATTGCTTTCCTGTTCTAGTTTCCAGATGCAGGCCTCCCCTAATCTCGCTTCTAGATAATCTGTTCTTTCAGAGCATCCTGCAAGCACAAAGTCCCCAGCACCAGGGACCCTGGGACACACAGAGTTGCTCAGTAGTCACCATGATGCACACGATCTTCTTTAGAGAAGTTATAGTCAGCAGGGCTCCAGGGTTACCTATGGGCTCCCCTCTTTCAGTCAGGGATCGTTTCCCAGAAGCAGCTGTGCTTGCTGCCTGGCCTGGCTTTTGACAGTCACAGAGCAAACAAAGCCTATGGCAGCTACTGAGCCAGTGAATTAGTCGACTCAGGAGGTCAGTGTTGGTCTATTTCCAGAAGAACTTGCTTTTAGCAGGTATCCCAGGGCTCTTCTGCCTTTGCACTTGCTTCATCCATCTTTGAAATCAAAACCTGTGATTTCCATTTATTACTGGAGAAGTTAGAGCCCTGGGAAATTCTATTTGGCAAATCCCTGTTTCCTCTCTTTCCAGATATGATTTTCTCTGGTTTGGGATAGTGTTCCTCTGAAATGAGTCCCAAGTCTTCAGTGACTACCTCTCTCATTGTGTATGCAGATTTCCATCAGACTATCTCTCCTTCCTCACCTTCAGATTGCTTGCAAGGTGTTTAAGAATAGGACTACTACTCCTAATCCCAAACTGCAGGTGGTCCTTAGGACTGGGCTGACATCTACTCCTTATTGCTGAGCAAACTTATAAGGAAGGCAAGTCATTTTGGGTGTCACTCTGAAAATTTCAAAAGAAAGTCAAAACAAGATTTTATATATATATATACATATATATAAGTGCATGTATATATACATATATGTGTATATACACATATACATATATACAAATATATATATGTATGTATATATATATAGTGTGTGTGTGTATAGTATGCAGTGTGGGTGTGTCTAGTGTGTGGGCATATGTATAACAAGCTACATTTTTTGAGGTTTTGTTGTGGAATATCTTGGTTTCTCCATCTATGGTAATTGAGAGTTTTTCTGGGTATAGTAGTCTGGGTTGGCATTTGTGTTCTCTTATGACATCTGTCAGGATCTTCTGGCTTTTATAGTATCTGGTAAGAAGTCTGGTGTAATTCTGATAGGTCTGCCTTTATATGTTACTTGGCCTTTTTCCCTTACTGATTTTAATATTCTATCTTTGTTTTGTGCATTTGGTGTTTTGATTATTATGTGACGGGAGTATTTCTTTTCTGGTCTAGTCTATTGGCATTCTGTAGGCTTCTTGTATGTTTATGGGCTTCTCATTCCTTAGGTTAGGGAAGTTTTCTTCTATAATTTTGCTGAAGATATTTATTGGCCCTTTAAGTTGGGAATCTTCACTCTCATCTATACCTATTATCCTTAGGTTTGATTTTCTCATTGTATCCTGGATTTCCGGGATGTTTTCTGTTAAGAACTTTTTACATTTTGGCATTTTCTTTGACAGCTGTGCCAATATTTTCTATGGTATCTTCTGCACCTGAGATTCTCTCTTCTATCTCTTGTATTCTGTTGGTTATGCTTGTATCTATGACTCCTGATTTCTTTCCTAGGTTTTCAATCTCCAGGCAGTTCCCTTTGGTTTCTTTATTGTTTCTACTTCCATTTTTATGTCCTGTATGGATTTGTTCAATTCCTTCACCTGTTTGGTTGTGTTTTCTGGTACTTCTTTAAGGGATTTTTGTGTTTCCTCTTTAAGGGCTTCTATCTGTTTACCTGTGTTCTCCTCAAATTCTTTGAGAGTGTTATTTATGTCCTTCTTAAAGTCCTCTATCATCATCATTAGAAGTGATTTTAAATCTGAATCTTGCTTTCCTGGTGATATGGGGAATTCAGGACTTCTAGTGTGGAGAACTAGGTTCTAATGTGCAAGTACCCGGGTTGCTGATGCATATGTTCTTGCGCTTGCCTTTCACCATCTGGATCACCTTAGTGTTACCTACCCTGTCTCTTACTGAGCCTGTCTTTCCTATTATCTTGGTTGTTTCAGAACTGTGTGGGGTGGGTGTTACTAGTGGTTAGAGCTGGGGCCCAAGATCTGCTCAGTGCTCGGGCCAGACCGAAGGAATCCAGTGCTCAGGGCCAGGAGTGAATTCCTGGGTCCTAGTGGATCCGTTACTCCCTGTTTGTGGGTGTGTGTGTGTTGCTGTCTCCTTACCTAAGATACTGCCAGGGTTAGAGCTCCTGGGAGGCCTGCTTCCTTGGTTTTGTGTGATTGGTTACAGAGCTGTCGCCCAGGATCTGCTCAGTGTCGGCCCAGACCGGGAGGGGGAAATTCTGTATCTTAAGATTACTATACTGTATATGAAATGGTATTGGTGGCTAGACAGGGATAGGAAAGAGGAAACACATGAATCTGAATCAAGAACTTAAGAGAGGAGAAAAGTAGCAAATAAGCCAATAACAGAGAAAAAAACTAAATAATAAAAATAGTTTATATACAGAATGAAGCATAGAAATTAGCAAAAGGGGAAAAGGGCAAAAATGGGACAGATAGGGAACTAACCAGAGAGAAGTCTGTTTCTAAGTCACACAGATTAATTATAACATTGAGCACCAGCAATCTATATATATACCATAAACAAATGAATAAAATAATAAAAAGTTTCTATATGCTATTGACAAGAAACTCAGTTTAAGGCCGGTGATAGGGCTCAATGGTGAAAATTACTTTTTATTCTTACAGAGGATCTGAGTTCATTTCCCAACACCAGTCAATGTCAAGAGAACTTCAGGCCCAGATGTTGCACTGGTGAACTTTACCAAATATTTTAGGTATGGCAACAGTTTTATTAACATGCTTCTTTCAAATTTAATCTCAGAGAGGAAAGACTACTTGGATGATTGTCTTCTGAGGCCAACATTTTTTGATTAAAAAGTTAGCTATTCCATCACATGGGGTGAATCTACCCACTCCCTGGGAGCCCTTTAATATAAATGTGCAA
This sequence comes from Mastomys natalensis, assembly GCA_021653895.1. Taxonomy (NCBI): domain Eukaryota; kingdom Metazoa; phylum Chordata; class Mammalia; order Rodentia; family Muridae; genus Mastomys; species Mastomys natalensis. Next base: position 41,758 of record JAJTUV010003393.1, on the reverse strand, counting down.
ATTTTTGAATCTATACATCAATCAATTTCTAAAAAGTAATCTCCATTATGACCTAACATAGGTTATGTTGGACATGGACCACTTAGACACCAATCAATATAATTCAGTATTTGAAAGAGACTCACAAAAGGTCATCCCAACAGATAGACTCAAAGTTTTGATAAAAAGCCACAGATATATTTCAGACATAATGCTTATCAAACCAAAAGGAGAAAGAAGTACTTTATGTGGATTAGAGCCGTTTAGCTACACAGCCCTCTATGCTGGTAGAATGCTGAATGTCTCCCAGGAAAAGGCAATGATACCCTATGCCATTTTCTCTGTGTACCCTACGAGAGTCGAACCAGAGTAATAAAGCATTGGAAACCAGAGGAAAGAAACATCTGGAAAGAGAGCAATAGAATTGCCTTTATCAGGAGACAGGATAATTTGAGTGTAAAATAGTTCAGGGTCACTAAAGCAGCACTAGAACAAATAACCCAGTGTGAACATGCTATAGGATCAGGATACAAAACCAACCAGTTCTTTATGCTCATGACATCTTCACCAACATCCTTCTCTACTAGACCCAATTCTCCCCAACTGGAGGCATGTTGACCTATTTATAACAAATTTTCTTTTTTTTTTTTTAATTTAAATTACATTTCCCGTAATCCTCTCAGTGTCACCAGGGAGAAATATATAATACATTGTGTGGATTATTTTCCAGAATATTCCTCTGGATTGTGGGCTTTCTTTATTCATTTAGTACATGTGCACAGAGTTAACCATTGAGTCACATGTACATTCTATGTAAAGGTGTGATTATATTCTGGGGTTATACTATGTGCTCTTAGTGCAGCATGGCCCATGGAAGGAACGGGGTCTTCTACCAAAGACCTCAGATCCATTTGATTTCCAGAGCATGAGTAAAGAATGGGTGTGTCAAAATGGTTAAAGCCTTTGGTTGGCCATTTCTGAAGAACTGGACACCATATCTATAATCTTCCTGTCTTGCTTCCTGTCACCATCCTTGGAGTCAAACACTGCAGTGGATGCATGGATGAGTGGCTAGGCAGTGCTTGGGTCCATGTTTAATGGCCTGCCTCAGTCACATCCCTAACCCTGAATGCTTTCCAGATTTGTGCTATACATTTCAGCTAAATGATCACCAATTTAACCAAAGGACATAGAGTAGTCATGGTTTGGCATTTGATAGATTTCAACACATTTCTTGTGTGTTTTAATTTAAATTCTAATAAGTTTTATTTTTAAATTAGCCTATAAAGCAATAGGCTTCATTTTGACATTTTCATACATTTGTCTTGATTGAACCTCCTCGCTCCCTCATCTCTCTCCTCCCTCCCTCATTTCCCTCCTCCCTCCTTCATCTCCCTTCTCCCTCCCCCTCATGATCTTCTACCCCAGGTGAATCCTTTCTTGCAACTTTCATATAAAATATATTCTATTATCCTCTTTCTTCCTGTAATCAGATCTTTCTTTTCTCTCTCAGCCCTTTCTAGCTCCATAACCTATATCAAGCACAATGTGCTTGCTATCTTTGTGCTATCAATCAGTTTTCAAGTTTCAACTTCTGACCACCATTTTCTGTCACTTCAGCATGTTACCAGATTTCTCTTGTCTGAACTGTCTTTGACTTGCCCAAATTTCTTGTCAATTCTTATTTCTCTCCACTCTGCAGCTTCTGCTGTCGTTCATATCTTAACTACCCATCCTATAGGCTGAAGTCCACTGCCTTACCATTCTTTGGAAAACATTCAGAGTTCTTTCACTCAGTAGACTTTGTCTGCTTCAGAACTGATTTGACTTTTTGGGAATGAATGAATGCCAAGAACACATCAATAAACTCATGCACACAGATGAATGTACAGAACCCATGCATGTAAATTAGCACTGTATATGTCTATGCATGTGTGTGTGTGTGTGTGTGAGAGAGAGAGAGAGAGAGAGAGAGAGAGAGAGAGAGAGAGAGGGGGGAAAAGGATCTGTGCACACTGTCTTCCATTCGGTGTTTCTTTTCTTCTGGTGTGGAGAAGGGATAATCGGATAGTGAGGGGGTGGCAAGGATCAAAGCAAACAAATGGAATCTAAGAGAAAATACTACAGTTGGAAGATTAGCTAGCATGCTGTGGGAATATTATAGTCTCTGCCTGAGGGTGTTTTGTGCTGAGCTGCCAGGTTGCAGCATTACCATGTCTCTAGGGCATCCTTTTGCCCTGGATACTGACAATCTTTGTCTCCCTAACTTTCTCACCCCAACCTCAATATTTTAGTTTAGCCATGAGCTGTTCCTGTGATCAGTCATGCTGGGGTACATGCCCACCCCTCACTCAGACTGTTTTCTGATCTTTGTTTAGCTAAGGGATCATTTTTGTCTCTGTAAGCAGCTTTGCATAATTTTTCCTTTGATCCATTCCATGTAAGAATTTTACTTTGCTCTTATTTCCAGGCTCCTGGAGTATTTCTCCCTTCACAACTGTGCTCTCACTTGGTGACTGAATGCACTCCAACGTCTACACGTCTGCACACATGAGCACAGAACATGTAAATTCTAACTCACCAAGGAGGCTTAATCAATAAGAAGGAACAGAAACACTACTGGATATTTTGTGGTGGTACAGACACAGGTGTGACTGACTTAGTGTAAAATGCACAGCAAGAGACATGACTGCTATGGTTCCAAAGGAAATGAGTTAGCTACAGATTTTGACAAGCTATGAGTGAAGCTAAGGATCAAACACAGAAGAATGTCTGTAGAGATGTGCCCAAATGCAGGTGTGGATGCTGTCATCATCTCCCAGCTACTGTTTTTGCAGTAAGCACTCACAGTAAGGCAATACAGAAGCTAAAGTCTGTTGTAGGTTTGTGTCTGAGTATAGGTAAAGCTGAGCACAGAGATCTCATCCCTTAGAAAATTTCAAATGAACACAAGTAGGCACTTTCTCTATTGCTGGTTCTCAAGATGTTCTGAGGATCCACTGAGATTTTCATCTGCTGAGAAACAATTGGGTGATCAGCTCTGTGGTCGGTGCTGATGGGGGCTCTCAGACAAGGATGATCACTGACAGGAAGGAAGTTCACCAAGAGCAGCTGATGAGTAAGTAAGATGATGACGAGTAAGGGAGAAACTCACTTTAGAGGGATGCGTGGAAGTGTCTTGTGTCAGACTCTAGTCACTGTTTCAGGACCTGTCCTCGAAAGCTCTTCCTTTACAAATACCTAGAGATGAGAATTTTCCACCACTCTACATGGGCTGCATAGATGTGACTATATGTTAAGTCCTTTTGTGGTTTTATGCTCAGCGTGTGAGTCTTCAGATCAACACCCTTCTGCAGCAGCCAAGCAATGAGCTAAGAAGCAGTGGTATGCCAGGATAGCTTTCCATGACCTCTACAGAGAATCATGGATGGATGGCTTCATGTCACTAATCAGAAGGCAGGTGGAAAGTTGAAGGGATGTATTATTTGTAACAGCAAAGACAGTCAAAGACAAAATATTCTTACATTCTTTTAAGCTTAAGACATTCAAATTTCAATCAGAAACGAGCATATTTCTAGAGCATAAGAGGGTATTCCTGGTGGTATGAAATCCATCTATCCATCCATCTATCCATCTATCCTTCTATCTATCTATCTATCTATCTATCTATCTATCTATCTATCTATCTATCATTTTTGTCAATAGTCTGTTGATCTATCAGTCATATATCATCAATCTCTATGATCTGCCTATCAACTACTTGTCATCTATCTAAATTTCTTCTATTGTCTATCTATCCATCTTTCAATACATACACATGCACACTTTTCACACACACACACACACACACCATACACACAATCTCGAGAGCTGGGATCCATATATGAAAGAACATGACATTTGATTCTCCAAGTTTGGTTTACCTCTCTTAATATAATATTTCCACTAATCATCTATTCTCTATAATTACATCACTGTATTTTTCCTTCCACACACCTCACATTCTGTTGTGTGCCACAGTTTTCAGTGTCATCCACCTGTTGATGGACATCCAGCTTGATTGCATTCCCTCACTACAGCCAATAGGGCAGCAGAAAGACAAATGCTTAAGTGTCTCTGGCAGGATGTAGTCTCTTTTGGGTATCTGCTAGGAGTGGTAGAGCCCAACCATATGGCAGTTCTTATTTTGAGTGTTTTGGGAAACCTCTATACTGATTTCCATAGTGGCTGCTCCAGTTTACGTTCCTACAGCAGTGAATAAGGGCTCCTTTTTCCCCATGTTCTCATGAGCATTTCAACAAATGATTTTCTAATGTGCTTGTACCAGTTCACAAATCTCCCTGGCTTTGCACTGTAGCATTAACAACTGGAATTTTTAGTGCAAATACACTGAAGGCATGGGGGCATCAAATTATTTTTTAGATTTACATTTTCATTTATCTAATGAAACTGAACTCATGTCTCAACTTCCACGGGTTTTGGGGGATAATCTATTGTATGAAATGCCAGTCAAAGTCTTTTATTTTTCTATTTTGGGTTGTGAGTCTCTATATTGTAGACTGCTAAGGAGAAAGCTCAGCAGGTTGGAGGTTCTGAAGGGTTCATTGTGGGCAAGCACAGTGACTTGTCCATTCTCCTGTTGGTGTGAGTCACTGTAGCATACTGGTTTTTGTGTCACTGGTGTAGTTAAGGCATAGATATGATTATTTTGGGGAGTTTATATTTTCCAGTGACTTCACTAACCTTTGGCTTTACCTTTAGATGCCTTTTGTTTGGGTAGTTTTCTTTTATTTGTTCACTTTTTCTGTGGTGCTGGGGTAGACTCCAAGACCTGGAACATCTTAGGCCAACATTGTACCACTGAACTATGTCTTAGCCTAGGTTTTACGATCTGACTTTTCCATTTCTTTGTTCATTCATTTAGTGTGTGTGTGTGTGTGTGTGTGTGTGTGTTTGTGCGCGCGCGCACGCGCGCGCGTGTGTGCATGATGGTGTACTTGGGAAGATCACAGGAGAAGTTGTGGGATTTAGTTCTTTCCTTCTGCCATGTGGGTCCTGGAGATCAAAGTCGTGTCACTAGCTCTGCCCACTGGGTAGCCTTATTGCACACTTCAAATGAAGTAGTTCAGAGAACAAAAGCTTTTAATTTTGATATAGATGCACATCTACTGAGCAGTTGCTTTTTGTCTTATTCAAGAGTCTAACCCAAGGTTATGAATACATTGCTATTATTTTATTTGAAAATCATTACTACTTTGCTTTACCCAGTTAGATGAGAAGTGTCTCTGGCATTGGCTTTTGCATATATTGTTAAGTTTGACATCAAGATCATTTTTATATTGATATATAACTGACCCAGCATAATTTAAAATTCCATTCTCTACTCACTGCTTTAAAATATATTGCTCTTAAATGCATACTTAAAACAAATATTCACTTCGTTTTGGTACTTTTAGAATATTTACTGTCTTTTGTCTGTCTTTGCACTGATGCCACATTATAGATTTAACAACTCTGGAGACAAGGCAGTGTGAGTCCTCTAATCTAGAGTTGGCTCTCTGCAATGTCTTGAAGTATTTAGCTCCTGCATTTTTACATAAATATTAGAACACACTTGCTAATTAAAAGTAACCAATATGTGTGTGTGACTCAGTAAATGTCATTGGGGTTTCTTATGGAAGCATAGGTGAGGGGCTACTTACAGGAATGTGAAAACTTACCAGTGGCTAAACTACTGAAGAAAATGTCTCTCCTTCTTACAAGACCCATGAACTGTTAGTAGATTCTCAGGGAGGTTGGGGGCTTATGAATTCCTTCCTTCACTGGGAATTTTGATCGGAAGTTCTTAGCATTTCCAGAACAATTCGAGGAAAATTTACATTTTATGATGCAAATCACTTAGATCCATGGGTTTATATACTCCCCAGCTTTAGAGAAGTTCTATGATTGAGCTTGGATATCTTTTGTAGTTTCCAACATTATTTTATTACATGCCTCTTAGAGTTTTTTTTAATGAATTACATTCAATTATTTCTTCCATGAAATTCTATTTTCTATTTTCTCATTAGAAATAAATTGGTCCATTGATTTCATATCTAATTATTTTTGTTAAATTTACTCCTCAATTCCCATAGGCTATAGATTTTTTTAACCAGATTTTGTCTTTGATTACTTCCTTGTTCTAAGTAAAGGGTATTCATGAAATGAGATTCTAAACAGATATTGGAATGTATATTTTATTTGAAATATAAATTATGCATAAAGTATTATATAGAAATTTCATTCTTTATATATAGTGGAAAAGTATTAAGTCCTGAAATGGGTTTAAAGATCGAAAGGTCTAAAAATATCTTTTTGAAACTAGAATGTTAAAATAATAAAACTTACTTTATTAAGTACATTTCCGCTTCTCTCTCCTCCTCCTCCTAAAATGCAAACTAAATGCTTCCAGAAGATGCAGACAGATTCTCAAAGTTTCTATGGTTGTGTTTTCATGGCTAATCTTGTTTTATTTGTTCCTTGTGCACAAGTTTTGGTTGTAATAAACACAGTCATTTGATGCTGAAATTTGAGACAATTGCTGTGCTTAAATCCATGCTGATCTATTACAGAGAAAAAAGGATTTTATCTTACCATGAACAGATGGTGAATAATTTGATCTGATTGTAACCAATCTTCAACTCTTGCTGCAGCTAGAAGTACAGACGGGGTGGGGAGTGGGGGAGCGGGGGGGGGGTGGGGGCAACTGATAAAGTCTTGTTGCTAACCAACAATCACTACCTGAGACATAATTTCCAGGTCTGTGCTTTTGCTTTTTACCTACAGCAATATACTGTGTCCTCTCAGGAGGACTGAACACTATAAAGACCATATGCCACAAACACTCCCAATTTCTCACTGAAGTGGATTATCCCCTCCAATTATCTTTTTCTATTCTAAAGGTATGCCTGTACTAAAAGAGACTCCGTGTGATCCACACAATTAGATGAATGTGCAGTGTGGCTGTTACAGCCATTAGAGCTTTACAGCTTTCCAAACAAGATGGCGGGTCCCTTCTGAGTTCATTTCTGTTGCTGTGATAAAACACCGTGTCCTAGAAGCAACCTCGGGGAAGAAAGGGCTCGTCTGGTTTAGAGTTCCAGATTCTAGTCTGTCATAGGAGAGAAGTCGTTGAGGTAACAGCTTGAGAGAACTGTCAACATTACTTCACCATCAAAGGCAGGCTGCCTGCTTGCTTCTGCGTCTGCTCAGCTAGCTGCTGTCACTCTTACACAGTTCAGGAGGAGCTTATGAAATGGTCCACCACAGTCAGCATGGGTCTTCCCACCTCAATTATCTATCAAAGTAATCCGCCACGGATTATCCCAGAGTCCAACCTGAGCTAGATAATCCCTCATTAACTCTCTTTCCAAGTGATCGATTCTAGGTTGCATCAAGTTGACGGTTAAAACTGATGAGCACAAGTCTGCTTTAAAAGCAGTGAAATCTAAGGTTCAGTGGTACTGAGTACACAGTCCATGTTATACAACGTGGAAGTGGATTCTTTCTGCGATTGGAGCTTAGGCCTACTGATCTCAGAGCCTTCTCAATGGGCTGCTAAGGAGTGACTGTAAACATCCACTGGTTTGAGCAGAACCCTTCTTTTGCTGTTCTTTCATGTTGACTGCATGGACAGAGGTCATTCCCCCTGGGATACACTTATTGCAGCAAGATGGGGAGACTTGACGCACGCTCAAGGGTAAAGAATGGACTATGTGGGTAGTTTTTATTTCTGCCACTGGTATGCTCTGCTTCAGAAAGTAGAAAACAATAAACCCAGGGCTGCAAAAATGGGTATTGGAAGGCTGAAAATTACTTTTAGTTCCTTGTGTATTTTCAGTCTCTATTTTGATCACTGTAGAATACAAATTTAAAAGTCTAAATAACAGCCAGAGAAGCATAGAAGGCTGTCTACGGTCTAAAAACATCACATAAATATAGGAGAGAAAAGTTTGCTCATGGAGATAATAAGAATTTACCAAAGAAATCTCTTATAAACTTCTTTAAGCTTTAGTATAGCAGAGAAGTGTCAAATATATTTCCTATTTTGAAAACTTTTTTTTTTATTGTTTAGAAAATTGAAGCAATGTGAAGATATAGTTAAGTCCTTATTAGCAAGGTTTCTACTATGGGTTTGTTCTGGGGATAACATGACTTTGAGTGTACTTTTCACTATTCTCTTTCATTGTTGGTTTTATTTAGCCACAATAACAGGAATTGTACTTATTTGAATCATTTTAATTTTACCTTGAACGTCAACTTATATTTTAATATTTTTCCATAGTCTAGTCTGTGCTTATCACACAGTAGCCACTCAACACACATTTGGTGATGAGTTCTGGTCTATAAAAAATTCTAAAGAAAGATGTAGCATTCAACATAAAGATAAAAGATTGACAAAAGATGGTAAAGGATTCTATACCTTTCTGTTATTTCTACAATATTCTCATGAAGTTGAACTTATTTCAGTCTCATTTTGGAGAGGTATAAACTACGGCTTAGAAAAGAAAATTGTTTACCTTGTGTTCAGTTCATGAGCCAGGACCGGAGTCTGAGTGTGAAGACCCAGAGTGTTCATACTCAGAGTCATCAGGGCTGTAACTGTAACTTTGAAAATTTTCATGACAACAGAGATTGATAAACAACCAAAGCAGCAAGAAGCATGTGGTCTTACTGATGCAGCCACCCTCCACTTAGAAGAAAATAATGCCTGAGAACAGTGACAGGGGCTGCGATTGGGCCTGTGGTATCAACCAGTGGAAAATCCTAAAGTTCCACAAGGGTCAGACTGCAAGACACTGGGTTTAAGCCTCAGTCTCTCTTGTGTTTAATTTGGGAGACTTCTGATGGGTCTAACTCTGCCAGTGAACTTTGCCAAATGGGTCTCTGGTATTCGGTTCTGGGCTTTCATCCATTCTTGAGCTGACGTCTCTGTAGGCTTTACCTCAGAGAAAGCTGCTTAGCAAGCATCATCTCCGTCCCTAAGCTGCTTTTACCAAACCATCATCTTTGTCATTTAATTATTCAAATGATGGACATTGGGCCCTCTACATTACTACTCTATTACATATTATATGTATATGTATTATTATATGATTTTATGTTATATATCAATATATACTTGCCACATTATTTGTGCCTGTGTGTACTTGTGAATGTTACATGCATAAGTTCCCACTTAAAAAATTGACAGTTTGGAGAGAAGAATGAAACAAACGAGATGACTAAGAAATGAAGAACTTTAATATACTCAACAGTGTGAGGACCCAGAGGCAGGAACTGCCGAGGAACTGTTTGCTGGCCAGCCTTTAAGCTAGTGGATGGACAAGTTTGAATTATAAATAAGATTGTTTGTAGACGTTTCCCAGATCCTTGCAGAAGTGTCAACACGAAGGTGAAGAGGGTGAGGTGGCTTCTGGCTTTTCCTGGATTATTTGTGTAGCTTTTGCTCCCACCCAAGGATGGTTATGCTTTAAGAACGTCAACTGAGAGGGAGGGCAGCTCTGAGCGCTGTCCTTTCAGGACTTTCATCTTACGAGAGCTTTGCTGAGTGTGACAGTGCTTTTGCTTCCAGAAACATGTTCATTTTACCGTTTTGTTAAAGCTCGAGTCGAGCTCGCTTTTCTGAGCAGATCTATACAAATTTCCCACCATCCGGATTCCCTTAAAAGTGGGCTATTTGCCGGTTGATTACAGTCTTTGGGCTGCAGAACTCTTAATATTTCTTAAATATTTTATTTAAATATTTAAAAGATATTTAAATATCTTTTAAAGATAAGTAAACTTAAAAAAATTGTCAAAATTTAACATTATTTTTGTTATGAAGAAGTACTTTATCTGTTTGTTCTCCCTCCTCCTCCTCCTCCTCCCTCCTCCTTTTCTTCTGTTTAGTTTTCCAATAGAGTTTCTCCACTATTCCAGGCTGTCTTGGAACTCACTCCATAGACCAGGTGGCCTTGAACTCAGAGTTCTGCCTGCCTCTGCCTCTGCCTCTGCCTCTGCCTCTGCCTCTGCTCCTCTGCCTCTGCCTCTCCCTTTCTGCCTCTGCCTCTGCCTCTGCCTCTGCCTCTGCCTCTGCCTCTGCCTCTGCCTCTGCATCCTGATCCTGGGATTAAAGATGGCTATATTTTTGGTTTAGATGCATTAGGTAATAGAGATCCACTGGTCCATCTGTGGGATACATTGTTGACAGGACGTACTTCTGATCTATTTCCCATGGCAACACCACTTTAAAGCAGATTTCATGATGGGTCTTATTTTGGGCCAGCACTTCAGACCCCATTCTTTTAAATCTCAGACTTTTGTGGCCGCTGTGCAGACCACCAAACTTCCTAGCCATTCTTACTCAGGTCAGTCGATATAGTTTTATGACATCATCTCTTCTCAGGACCTGTGTCCTGGTTCTGTCTGGTAGAGACACTTCAGTCTCCTGCAGAGATTCACTTACCATCTTCTAGGCATTTCTTTGGCTCCCTTTCAAATATCTTGGTTTCTATAACAGCTCTCTTCTTTTTTGATGTCTTAAGACCAGTGAGACCTGGGTATGTCTAGTTCTTATGTCATTCTATCTGATCTTTAAGATCTAATCCACCTGTCATATTTGTAAAGATTATTAAATTCAACATTTCTTGTTATGTACAGTTCTTTCTCTCCTAGCATAATCAGTCTATATTTCCTTATTCTGGTACAAGATGTGGCTTCTTCTTAAAGGATGTGTTTCTATGGAATACTAGGATTGATCTTAAGCTTCCAATCATACATCTTTTGAAGGATCCAGAATCTTTTTCTTTGTAAGAATTTTCTTTGAGATTTTTCTTCATATCTCAAGAAAATGACATGTCATCCTTAAAATGAGAACGATTTCCCCTTTAACTTTTTACAAATAAAATCTACCTTCTTCTTACTCTGACTGATAGAAGGCTAAATTTGAGTGTCTAAAGTCTCAAGACATCATTAAAATGAAAACAAATAGCAACCCCAGTGTTGTGCTTTGAGAGCCTGTTGGCTCATGTGTTGGAGCATTTGGTCCTAGGTGGTAGCTCTGTACTGGGAGGCTGCAAAGCCTTTAGCAGATGAAACTGGCTGTAGGAAGTGGGTCACTACAGGTGGGCCTTGAGGCCTTATAACATAACCCACTTCCTGTCCACTCCTCTGCTTCCCTACTATAGACACAATGTGGCCAGCTGCTTCCTTCTCCTGTCCTCTTGCCTTTCCTGCCATAATGATGGAAGCCCAAATAGGCCCTCCCTCCTTTGAGATGCTTCTTGTGATATATTTTGTCATAGCTACAAGAAAATTTACTAACCTATCTAGTCACCTTGACTATATACAAAGTGGTTTCTTTGGCTCCATAAGACAATACACAATAGCTAGCTACAAATCTCTATGGTTCACAACCAGAGGGTTCAGCTATTTGAAGGTCTCACCAAAGGCTGAGGTAATAAAATCCTGCTTCTCTGCCTAGTAACCCCATATGAAGCTGTGACCCTGGTTCAACATTAATCTGGAAGACAGTTGCTTATTAAAGCCCAGGCCTGGCTTGTGTGCCATTCAGTAAATGTTGCTTAGATGGCCCCAACAAGAGTTTGCTTAAAACCTGAGTGTTCTTGTATGCCCTGCCTCAGATGATCTTCATGGATCCAAGCAGTTATAAGCTATAGTGACTGTCCTGGGCTAGCACTTACTGAAAGTCATTTACAGTGACTTGTCTAGGCTCTATGAGATAAAACCTGGCCATGGATATACAGTGGGAGCCTTTCTAAGTCATAAAGGTAAAATTCTCAAAATGGAATCTCCATAGACTCAATGTCTACTACTACTTTGCTTCCCAATTGACTCTCTCTCTCTCTCTCTCTCTCTCTCTCTCTCTCTCTTCTCTCTGTCTCTCTCTCCCTCCCCCTCTCTTTCTCTCTTGATATCACAGTCTAGTGCTTACATTTGAGAGTTTGGAAGAATCCATAGTTTTGATATTTTTATTATTACTACTATATTTAATTGTACAAATGAATGGATTCAATGTGGTTTTTCCACACAGGCAATATGCACCAACTAAAAGGGTCAAAGATAAGACATAATTATGCTGATGTCACCAATTTGTCACGAATTAACATTGTCTATTTGAGCAAGGACTCTGTAGACATTGCAGTTTGAGATTCTCTGTGTAATAGGCACGAAAAACTCTCCTTTGATGATGAGCGATTCAGAGTGCCACTACGTTTGGAAAGGACTGAGCATCCTAACATAGACTTAACACACAGGAGACATTTGGCTCACTGAGCTGTGGCCATTGTTGGGTAACCCAAGGACTCCCTTCTTAAAAAGTTGCTCATGAGACTGTCCATGGAAAAACAAAAAGAACTTTTCTCTCCTTTACATATCTTGAATCCCAGTAAAAGTAGCCCAAGAGGGCAAAATCCATTAAAAAAGTACAGTGTCATGAAAAATACCTGTAAGTCCAGCACTTATAAGGCTGAGGCAGGAGGATTGCCATGTGTTTCAGGCCACTCTGAACCATATAGAAAACCCCATCTCCAAAACAAAAATAACAACAAAACAAGATTATATGATTTTGTTTGGGGCTGACTTAGAACCTCTTATGTAGCCAAGATAACTTTGGAGTTGAGGTCCTCCTGTTTTTACCTCCCAAGTGCTGAGATTACAGGAAGGTATTACCTTGCTTGGTTTTATGCCATAATGGCGAATGTACCCAGGGTCTCTCACATGCCAGCCAAGCATTCTACCAACTGAGCTATATCACTATTCCTAAATAGTAGCTAATTTTCAATTCTTTCATGAGCAATGAGGTAGCAAACCATTTCCTATTGATTTTAGGATACCAGAGAGAATACTTTGACCTTGAAAACCTCCCTGTTTCTTCCGTTGCCTATTACACAGAGACATTCTCAAAACTGCAATGGTCTACAGAGTCCTTGCTCAAATAGACAATGTTAATTCTTGACAAATTGGTGACATCAGCATAATTATGTCTTATCTCTGACCCTTTTAGTCGGTAAGATTCATGAGTAGTAGTAATAACCTACATTTATAGAGAGCTGTACAACTTGCAAATAGCAGGGACATGCATTACCTCATTCTTTTTAACCATCTTAGATGTAGCACACGTAGTCCTCCTATAGAGAAAGGAATGCTTTCAAAAGAAATGACCTTTTGCCTGATGTCTTAACAGTGAATAAAGATGCAAGGAATATGGTCCAGGCTTCTGTTAGAAATCATGTTTCTTAGTCTTTCCCCCCTAGGACTTTAACAATTTCAAAAGCATGATTATTACCAGTGTAGAGATAGGAGACAGGAGAAAGAATGCAGAGGAGGATCCCGAGGTCCCTTTTTCCCAATGAAAACCATGTGAGTTCATTTTCTCATCATTGTGCTAGAACACATAAGGTAAGGTTTATATTGGCTCACAGCTTTAGAGATTTCCATCCACTATTGATTCCCTTGATTATGAGACCATGGTGAAGAAGATCATGGTGGTAGGAACATGTAGAAGAGACTCCTTACTTTAGGATAGACAGGCAGCAGCCAGAGAAAGACAGGAAGGAACCAACCATAAGATCTGCCCAAGGACCTGCCTCTATTGACCTCCTTATTTCACCTAGGTCCCGCCTCCTAACAATTTCATAACCTTCCAAAGTAGCACACTAGCTGGGGCCAAATGGTCAACTCACAAGCTTCTGGGAGAGACACTTCACATCCAAACAATAGCAAATATCAACAAATACTTTGTACATAAGCAAAGAATTACCTAGCTTACTGAATGTTCAAGTTGTGTCTGACTCATGGGCTAGTGGGCAGGACTCTTATTTTCTTTCAAAGTCAGGTGTTAGTTAGCACAGGCATAGAAGAGCTACAGACTAATCCCAACCTGTGCTTTACTGTGCACACAGTTCCCTTAGTAAACAAATGACCGTTCGTGAAGAACAATAAGCCTCATTACTTCTGGTCCATGTGGGTATAATGTTCTCAGGCCTTCAGAGACTAATTTAAAACTACTTTGTCAAACATGAAGAATTCCCCCAAGTTTAACAAAACATTGGTTTGTTGGGACAGGAGACGTCAAATCGTAAAGGCAGAAATTGATCTATTTACAGGGCTGCTGTCAGGCTGACTCAGATGTCTGAATGAACCATATTGAATTTGCTCACAAATCAATCATCATCATAATAAAAAACAGAGAGAACTAATATAATAAGTGTGTTGATTGCTGAGGATGGAACAGGTAGTCAGAAGGGCTTACAAAAAAAAAAAAAAAAAAGACAGGAAAGATGGCTCTCTGTCAGTAAAGTGCTTCATACACAAGTGTGGGGACCTGGGTTCAGGCAAAAACCAGCAGGGTAGTATGTGTCTGTGGTCTTAGCACCAGGAAGTCAGGGACAGAAGGGTCCCTGCAGCTCACAGGCTGCTCAGTTGAGGTGAATTTGTAAGCTCCAGGTTCAGCCTCAGAAAACAAGGAGAGAGTGGTTAAGTATCGTGGTGTTGACATCTGACATCTACATGTACACACACACACACACACACATACTAATGTGCAAGTGCACTTGCAGGCACATGTGCACATGCTCACCCCTACATACACACACACACACACACACACTCACGCACACACTTGCACACATATAGAGTAGGGCACAGAGCTACAGGGAGGAAGCCATGCTCATCCCTGGAAGGTGGACATGCAACTTTGGAGAATCCCAGAGAAGGAGAGGAGAGTCTCCTCAGAAAAACAGCATCAGAGAGAGCTGCTGTGCAGCGTCTTCCTTTCTGTCCAATAAAAGTGAAGAAAGCACGCTCAAACCTGCATACATCTTTAAATGCTCTACTACACTACAAGGAGAAGGAGTGCATTTCAAACTCCCCCTGCAGCGTTTTCCTCCAAAGTCATCTGCCCCCTTCCTCAGTTTAAGGCTGGGGCTTAGACTGTTGGCCATGCTCCGAGGGACTGTCCCAGACTGTTACACTCTTCTGTATTTTTCATATTTCCTTTACTAAGGATGTTTCCCTTTAGATAGCATTCATAAAGACTTCTTCCTTCAAGGCTTACCTAAACTATCACTTCCCTTCTGCAGCTCTCTCTTCTGCTTGGGAAGCTTAGGAGATGTGGCCTTCTTGAAGGAGAGTTACTGGGCTTGTGGGCTTTGAGATTTCAAAAGTCCATTCCAGGTCCAGTACTCTCTCTACCAGCTGCCTGGGATCAGGGTGTAGCTCTCAGCTACCTCTCCAGCACCATGTCTGCCTCCATACCTCCATGCTCTCAGCCATGTTGGTGGACTAACCCCCTGAAGGTATAAACAAGCCCCCAGTAAGTGCTTCCTTCATCACACTTGCCTTGGTCTTGTTTTTTTCCTCAAAGCAATAGAACATTCAATAGCCAGGAAGGAAGTCTTGTGGCAGGTGCCATAGCTTATTCCATGTTGAATAAAACAGGCTGCACGCTAATGAGCACACACCATCACCAAAACCACACTGAAATATGCATCAAGTATGTGATTTCCTGTAAAAAATAATTCTGGGGCTGGAGAGATGGCTCAGGAATTAAAGAGCCTTACAGGGGATTCGAGTTTGGTTGCCAGCAACAATCTTTTAGGGCTTACAACTTCCTGTAACTCCAGAGCCAGGGGATCTGATATACTGTCTGCAGTCCTCACTTACATGGTACAACATCACATAACCAAAGACATGCAACACTAAATAAAAGAATAAATCTTCTAAATTAATTCTGCTTAATTCTCTCATCTAGAAGAAATTATAAATCTTGAAGAATTTTCTTAGGTTTTGGCTTTTCGTTTGCCACAAAGTATTAAGGTGTAAGTGGATAGTTTTATGCCTGTAATTCCAGTTCTGGAGAGTGGGGCAAGGGCATTGGCATATGTTTGAAACTAGCCTGAGTTACACAGTGGGTTCCGTACAACCTAACCCACAGTGTGAGGCTTGTCTCACCCCTACCCCATGCCAGTTCCTCAAATTTAGAGGTTATGGTTATTTTCAGCTGTCAAAATAAAATCTTTTAAACCAAATCGCCTCCCTTCCCTCCCCCACTCTTGCTCATTTTAATAAAAAAGATCTCGTGTAAGTTCAGGCCAGCCTGGGACTCATGATCCACTGCCTCAGCCTCCTAAGTCCTGGAATTGCAGGTTAGACCACACCCAATCTTTTTTTTTTTTCCTTGAATTTCACCTCAAATAAGAAATAAAAACAATTTTTTAAAAAGGTAATTTAAGACCATACTATTAAGTATAAAATAACATAAAGAAGCAAAAGTTTTCAATTTAAGAATCAAATTGAAGAGTTTAAATTAGGTATCAATTAATATTAAAATCTGAATGGGCTGTGGTAAAATTATATTTATCAGGGAAACTTTTTCTATACTAAGAAATTTTATCCTAAGTTTTCAATGTTAGTTAAAATTGTAAAAATGCCTTTTGTTATTTATCTCCCTTAAGGTAGTTACTGTGACATTTTCCCCTAAACACTTATCTAAAATCCTTGCATGTTTTGAATGAGACATTAACATTGCTGTAAAATCTCCAAATGAAGAAAGTATTGGGCCGGTGTGGTTTTGTTTAGACTGAACTCCACCCAGTTGTTTTCATTTTAATATAATTGCAAAATTCTGTCTCCTTCCCCCAAACTCTGGTTTTCCAACTACATTAGATATTACTGTTTGAAATGAGTCTGAATTTATTTAGGGAAAAAAAAAACAAAGAAAAAGACATCCTTACTCAACTTTCAAATGTAATTGATTTTCTAGACATCAATTGCATGTGTCAAGTTTGATGTCTGGAGTTCTGCGTTGTTTTCCATTACTCCCACTCATTTCCTGTAAACACCAAGGATGCAGCCCATGGATATTCCTTTGTACTGTCTGATGGCCTCTGGCTAGGAATATGCTAAACACATCCCTGCCCGTCCATTCCCCACCAACACTCTTCTCATTCCATGGGCACATTCACAACTATTCAGTCTTTACACTCAAAATGAGTCTTCAAATGCATCTCCCCAAAGAGTCCTTTGATGATGCACACCTATTCTTGTGATGTACCTAGACTCATTGATCTTTGTACCATCTTAGTCATTGTGATTGTTTTATTATCTCTCCCTTCATGGTTTCAGTAAATGATAACCTTGTGCTTGTTCATTTATTGTTTTCCATTGTAACCTCTGACTGTGTCCCTCACAAGGACAGGAGATGTGTTTCTCTTTGGTTACTCCAGTATTGCTACTGTCTAGCGGCTGGATAAACTCACTGTTTATTGGTGCCGGACATGAATTAAAGGTTTTTTTTTTTTATTGTATTTAGGTGTACTTTGTGTGTAGCACAACCTAATAAGTATTTGGGGATTAATGATGAAAACCATGAACAATGAGAGAAACAAGGATAATATGATAAGAAATACCATTAAAAACACGTTGACCCACAAACCAACTCATCTCATAGGAGACAGTGTTTTATAGGCAAGGAAAACAGATAGAGCCCAGTGGTCATAGACTGTTCCATTATTGGGTCTGTACAGCTTTCTATGTCTAGAATTCTACATATTCTAAAGGCACAAAACAGACTTGAAAGTCCTCAGGGAATACTGATTCTTACCAGACATAGACATCTGCATGATATAAAAGACAGACAGAGCTGGGTTGGTGAGATGGGTCAGAGGGTACAAGTGCTGTGTCAATCACTCTTCTATTGCTGTGACTTACTGTTCCAGTGCTGTCTTTACATCATGACCAAGGCAACTCTGATAAAAAGAAAACATTTAGTTCTGGGCTTGCTTACAGTTTCCCAGTGTTAGTTCATTATAATCATGGCAGGCAATATGGCAGCAGGCAGGCAGGCATGGTTCTGAAGAAGCAGCTGAGAGCTACATACTGATCTCAAAAGCAGCACTCAGAGAGAGAGGGGGGGATGTAGAGACAGGAGACACACACACAGAGAGACAGAGACAGACAGAGAAAGAGAAAGAGAGATCGAGAGCCACTGGACCTGGTGTGGGTTTTTAAAACTTCAAGGCCTACTCCCAGTGACACACCTACTCCACCAAGCAGAGCCACACCCACTCCAACAAGGCTATACCTCCTAATTCTTCCAAGTTAGCTCATCAACTGAAAACAAAGCATGCAAATTTATGAGCCAGTGGGGGTCATAGTCATTCAAACCACTATAGGTGTTTGCCACCAAGCCTATTGACCTGAGTTTGATCCCTGAATCCTATGTGGTAGAAGGAGAGAATTGATTCCTGCAGGTTGTCCTCAAACTACCACACATGTACTGGGGCATCTGCTTTGTGCCATTGTCAGACATATGACAAATATTATGTGTCCTCCCATCGTGCACAGAGCTGAACTTTACTCCAATCTGGACTATATGTCTGAGTAAAGAGGACCCTTGGTGCTTTTCTGAGGTATCAGGCATGGGAACACACAGTTAGCTGCACATATCCTGGCCATCAAGCATGCACAAGCCCTCCCAGGTTCAGGCAGCACCATCCCAGGCATCTCCCTGCTGCAATTCCTACTCTGTGGTATTGGAAGGTGAACAATGAACAAGCCAAGCTCTATCACATGCCACAAGCTTGAACACACAGATATGGAAATGACATTGCAGAACACTGAATTCATGTGAAGTTTGGCAACTGATGGTGGAATCATTGGCCTGTAATTACTTTGAAATTGATAACAATAGTGTAATTACACTCAGAATTATAAATATACCGCAAGATTATGATGAGCATAATCTAATACGAAGATTACAAATGGCTTCCAAAATGGTTTCTCACAAGCAGAGAGAATGAGTTCTGTGACTCCAAAAAATGCTAAAGAAAATGTTAAATGGATGTGAGGTGACTGTTGAGGACTGCATGTCATTCTCTACAAATGCATATGTTGAAGGCTGTCTTCAAGGACATTGTGTCTGGAGGGAGGACATGGTGGGCTATACAGGATTTTAAGGTTGGTCTTCTATCAGAGAAGACTGGTGTACTTATCTAAAGAATATGAGAGGCCCTCTCCAGCATACAGAAGGAAAAGCTACAAGGAGACATGGAAGGCAACTGTCTGTGATCCAGGGAATGAGCTGTCACCACATCACACTAGTGGTATTGTGGTCTTGGACTTTCAGCCCAAAATTTGGAAAATAAGTGTCTGTGTCTAAATCACCCAGTGTATTATTTGTTATTGAAGGCTGAGCCAACAATACAGCAATATTTTGATTAATAACTTGGGGCTTCTCAAGAAGTCTTCAAAGGCATTTCAAGAGATAGGTGTAAGGGTGTGGGGGTCTCAGCAGTGGAGGCTGTCACAGGGAAAGATTACAAACTATGGGACCTACATTCCAGGGGAAGAAGGAAGCCTAGATAGACTAGCTTTTCAGAAGAAAGTCAACTAGATTTAGGAGAAAGGAATACAGAGAATTCAAATCCAAATTAAAAAAAAAGGGGGGGGGAGTAATTTTTTTCATCTTCATCTTTGAGATTGATGAACGGAACTCTCTCACCTTAGACAATAGTTAACATGAAATCTCCTTTTTTTTTTTTTTTTTTTTTTTTTTTTTTTTTTTTTTTTTTTTTTTTTACTTTAAGGAAGAATAGTATGCACATCTTTAAGGCTCACTCCACAGTGGCATCTGCATACCCTAGCCAAGAACCCATGTTTGGGGAGCTCACAGACTGTGTGTGAACCTGCTGAATGGGCACAGTACCAAGCTGACCTCTACATTCCTGTCTTGGGGCCCACACACTAGAGCAGCTCTCAGAAGTCATTAGAGATGTTTCCTTGTGCAGCTCATGCTGGTTAACACAGATGCTCACCTAGACCACAGCATGCTCAGATATCACTGGTCCAAGGGCAGAGAACTGGTGTCATCGCAAAGGAGACATCTATACCCAGTCTTCAGACTTGGGAACCATCACAGAGGAGGGATGGAGGACTGCGGCTAAACAAAGCCTTGTGTACATAGCAGAACAGCTGCTCTCATGGACTTACAGCCATGTGATTGCCTGTCTAAGGCATGCACGGGATCCAGCTAGTCAACATTTTAGCATGGAGTGAGAAGGGATTCAGGAGCCTCCCCAGGATGGCTTCAGTTGTGAGGGAAGAGTCAGTTTTCTTTAAGGGTATGGCCCATGCTCTAGTGGATGGCCCCAGTCATGAATACACACACACACACACACACACACACACACACACATGCACACATCAAAAATTGGACTTAATGGATTATTTTTTTTTAATGACAGACTGTTGGGAGAACATAGAAGGCAAGAGGTAGATCTGACATATGTTTGAGAGAATGGTGCAGGTGACTATTACCAAAGTTCATTGTATGCAATTCTCAGAGTTAATGAAAAGATTACATTTTAACAAAAAAGGAGACGAACTCATCTAGAGCACAGCACGCTTAGATTTCACTGGCAGGACAAGTTGACACCACCAGAACCTGAATCATGAAAAGGCATTGTAGCACAGATCCCTCACCTCTTTCATAAAATGTCAACTCATATTGACTTTAAGTAGAGGACATTGACTTGGCCTGGTTTTTGCACTTTTCATAACAAAAAGAATCACACTGTACACTCTTTTGTGTTTACTGTTCCTGTTTAGCTTTAATTCCGTGGGCTCATCTCCTTGGGTGGACACATTTTGATGTTTTTGCTCTGCCCACCTCACCTGCTTCCTTTCTCCTAGGGCCATGCCTAGCAGCTTGCCTAGGAGAGTTCGCATCTTTGCCCTTCCTGGTTCTCCTGGTTCTCCATGTCCAGCTGAGTGATTTCCTCTCAGAGACATCCTAAAATGGCTATTTGTCTGATACATGCAAACTACACACGAGAACAATTTCTCAGTGCAAAAGTTAGTTTTATTTTTATGTAAATATATGTAGAATTAGTGATGTCAGGTCCTGACAGACCTCCTCCTCGATCCCATCATCCTCCTGGCAGCTCCAATACTATTTTAAAAACAGGTGCTTCTCCTAAGGGTTCCTGAAAGAGCTGTGGGATCCAGGAGGGAGAGGAAATTTCAACAAAGGGAAGGCTGGCCGAGGCAGAGAGAGATCAGCCATGCAGAATTGGGAAGCTTTTCCTTTTTGTCTCCCTACAGTCTGCCTGGATGATTTTGATGGAGTCTTGCCTTGCCATCTTTCTCCAGCTTCTAATGAGAAATAATTAATAATTCTCTAGTCTTCTCTCTCATGAGCTCCCTGCCACAGTGCACAACTGTGGGAAGCCTTAGACATTGCAACGAATTCCTTGAAAGCTGGTTCCCCGGCAAGACAATGAACTATTTTCTGTCTTTTCTTTCTGATTTTTTTTTCTCAGCATATCAAGGGCATTCAATGGGAAGGAATAATACAACTCAGGTGTCTTATTATAAATACATAATAGTAAAATGGCAGGCAAGAAGCAATTATTCTGAGAATAAATGTTAAATAGCAGAGTGATGATGCTAATTTGTAGTATTCATGATCTTTGGGGAAACACTTAGAATTCTAAACATGGAAGAGCTAGCTGCCTGCACAAAGAATGGTGTGGCATCTCAAAACCTTCTGCACTTCCTGGTGGAAGAGAATGGTTTAATCTGTGACTCCGAAGCTAATCTTGGTCTCGTTGGCTTTCCATCCTTTCTGGAAGATGAATAGAGATAGCCTTGACATGCAATCAAACTGCTTACTAGTACTGATCATTCCCAGGGTACTGGGGACTTGTCCAGAGGGCAGCAGGCAACAACGAAAGTAAAAAAGAATGGGTACCTCAGTGAAGTCCCTTGAAATAGAACCCAGAGAAGGATTTGGGTGCAAGTGATGCATGAAGGATGTGCTTCTAGAGGGACCCTGAAAATAAGCTGGGGAAGCCAAGAAGGGAAAGAAGCCAGAAAGGGTGCACAGAGATCAACTCTTAGCCTTAACCCACCAGGAGCTCTGGAGGCCAGGTATGCCGTGAGGCAGGGGTGGCACTTGGAGATCTAGGGAGCAAGAGGCCTCACTTACACAGTTCTCTAGTGGTGTCTCCCCAAGAGATGCCAGTGTAAGTCTCTTGGGATGCTGACTTCTTTGGGTGTAGGGAAATGAGACTGAGGAAGATTCATGATGGTGTAAACAAATGTTTGCTGTTCAGAGCAAACGTGTGCTAGACGGTATGCATGCCTGTGTGCATAGGTGCAAAGAGGCCCAGGTGCCTCTTGGTGGAAGCAAATGTACTCTTGATTATGAAAGTGGCCCCTAAGATGGTGGGGACAAACATTAAGAACCAGAGTGAGGAGGCAGGAGAAGAGCCATCCATGTGATGTCATTGAAGCAAGAGTAGAGAGGAAGCTGGGTGTGACTCACAAAGCTCCATGACAAGACCATCCTTTGAATGAGTCAAAGTGCCTCTCTTAGGAGATGGGACCCCTACTGTAATGTTACAGCTGAGATATACAGTCCAGGGTCTAGACAGGGAATGCTGGGGTGAGCCTGCATCCTAAGAAAATGGAACCAAGCTTTTGTGATGTCTCTTAACTCAGATTTGTCTTAGGACAAGCCTAAACATGTCATTCTAGTGTGGGGGGAGGATGGGATGTGGGGCAGGGAATAAAATGGTGGGATATTTGCCACTCATAACTGGCAATGAGCCTAGCTTAAGAAGTAGGTAAGACATTTATAGCACATGCCTAGAAATAATGGTTTCCTTCTGTTTTGTATAGTATGAAAACCCTTCATAGCTCAAGGGTTTGTATTCTTTGCCTCAAATTCATTTTCACTATGATTTTTTCTTTTCATTTCTATTCTTTTTCTGTTAATGTCTAGTCCACTTACAATATTTTTGCTTGGTGGTCTATAGATCCTGATGAGCAGTTTCACTATAACATGTAAATGAAGATTAAGACACTTCAGAAATTTTATTGACTGCTCCTCTCTAGAAAATATCTTATACCAGGCACTAAAAGATTCACACAGTTTCTGTTCTGATCGCTCTCCTTAAGGCACACATAGTGAGGAACAGCTCTATGTGAAGTCTAGAAATAGGGATTCTCCTGAGAATATCCTACATAAGAGAATTTAATAAAGGACCTCTTTAAATAGCTAGATAAAATACAGGACACAAATATCGCTTGAGGCACAGTACTACTAAAAATGACTTATTTTTCAATCCTGTATTTCCCTTTCCAAAGCCTAGCAATTGTACAAAAAATCCTGAGTACTCCATGCCAGTGACCACTCACCCACGGGAACATGAAGGCTCATCAGGGAGTGGAGAGGCAGGCACAGAACTGGGTAAGCTCAGTTGAGAATTTTTCCTGCCTCTGCCCCGGGAATCCCCAGGCAGAAATTCAGCTCTTTGAGATGGTGTATGGGATATACACATACACAATGGGATAATAGAATGTATTTTCCAACTTGACTGCTAAGATGACAGATGTTCAGGGAAAAGTAGTCCCATCCCTGCTTTCCCAGTAAAGTGTTTAGTTTAAAATTTCTTTTTTTAAATTATTCCTTTTATTTTTGAGATTATAATATAATTAGATAATTTCTCCCTTCCTTTTCTTCCCTCCAAAACCTTCCATGCTCTCCTTCAAAGTCACGGCCTCTTTTCTTTTTCATTGTTGTTACATGTACATACATATATTCACACATGTCCCTAAATTCAACCTGCTCAGTCTGTATAATGTTACTTGTGTGTGTCTGTTTCCAAGGCTGGCCATTTGGTGTTGGATAACCAGTTGGTGTGCTCTTCCCTGGGGAAGACTATTTCTCCCACTCTCAGCATCCCTAAATTGCCTGTCGCTCTTTGTGTAGGGTTGAGGCCTACACAAGGCCTGGTCTTTCCTCCACCCACTTTACATGTCTATTGTGTTGTCCTTGCTCAGCTTCATGGTGGTGAGACACTATGGGTGTGGCTTTTGACCTTACAAGGAGACAGTCTCATCTCACACTCCAGGTTCCTCTAGTTCTTAGAACCTTTCTGCCTCTTCTTTCACAGAGACTAATGAGTCTTAGGTGTAGAAGTCATATTGTAGATATAACCGGGACTGAGCTCCACAGCTCTGCATGTTGACTGGTTGTGAATATTTTGAGACAGGCTCTCTCACTAAGCCTGAAGTTTTTAGATTTTGCTAGACTGACTGACTAATAAGCTTCTAGAACCTCCTGATTCTGCCTCTCAAGCTTATCTTCAAGCCCTGAAAGTCTACTTTCTGCTTGGTACAATCGATGGTCATGTCTCACATAGTTTTGTTTTTTAATTTGGCTTATTGAAAATTCCATTTCTAAGACGTCTGCTATTTTTGAGGCTCTCTTTTCTGAAGCTCTTATTCAAATCTTGGATGAGCTCCCCCACTTCTTTCAGCGAGTCATTAATGTTTTGAGAGTTCACCCATCATTTGAAAACTATTTTGCAAGCGTTTTTTTTTCTAGCATTTCACCCATGTTTTGGGGTTGGACTTACATTTTGCCTTTATACAGTTCATTTCTAAAAGTTTTATTTCAGTTTCTATTCTGCATATGGGTATTTGGCTTACATGTACTTGTATGCATAACTTTTGTGTCTGGTGCCTGTAGAGACTAGAAGAGGCCATTAGCTCTCCTGGAACTGAGTTAAAGGTGGGTTTGAGCCTGGGATCACATCCTGGTCCTCTGGAAGAACAGTCAGTGAGCACTCTTGTCTACTAAGCCATCTTTCCAGCCTCAAGTAGGATGACTGACTTGAGTCTTAGTGTTGAAAAGAAGGCAGTAAACATCAAATCCATTCAAAAGTAAAATCAGTTATAGCTGCAGGGATTTATTTGGGACTCTGCATTGGGGCCTCAACAGTTTTAACTTGTGGTTCTCATACTTCTCATTGGTCTTTAATAATGAGCACCTATCTTTCTTGTTTGGATGAGGAGCCAGAATGCAGTCCTCCTCTGAAGCATGCTCACACACCTCTATGCTTTCGTCACGTGTCCAACTCCTTTGTGTCTCATATACTTGCTCACAGTAAGTGACTGAGAACAACACACTTATTTCATATCTTGTAATGTACAAGTAGTGCAGAATGAATCTGGAATTTCAAATGAAATGCCATTTTTTTTCAATTAAGCACATGTATTCATAGTACTGGAATATGTGTCTGTTCTCTTAGCAAGACTTTACATTCCTAGCTCAGTCAACGTTCCCCCCCTTCCAGTTGCCAAGGAGATTAACTTTTGCCAGCCCTCCCAGGCATTGCTCTAAGCTCTTGATGGGCCCCCTGCGTGCATTCAGAGAAACCATTGACTTGAATGGTTTTCCACTGGAAAGTAGAATCAGCATAACAGAGAACACTGCCAAGATTCTACTTCCTCTGGGACCCTAGAGAGCAAGAACTTTATTCCTGGGAGGAGTGAGGCAGAGTGGAATGACTGTGACTGTATTTCTTGACTCACTGTGGAAACCAGTGACTATCAGTGATGGCTCTGAGGGAAGATGGAGAGAAGTGACTGTCTACTCTCCAGGATCTGTTCTGAAGTCTGTCATACAAGACAGAAATTAAAAAGGCCCTAAGATGATATTTAGAACACAATAAAATCAACACTCCAGGGCTGTGGAGATGGCTCAGTTGGGAAATTGCTTGTCTTGCAAGCATGAGGACCTGAGTTTGATGCCCAGAACACAAGTAAATACTGGACATGGCAGTGTATACTTTGATCAGAGAGCAGGAAGGGAGAGGCACAAGGACCATTTGGGCTTGCTGTCCTGCTTGTGTAATCTGATTGTAATCTGAGCTTCAGACTAACAGAGACTCTGCATCTAAGAAGATGGATGGTATTCCTGAAATGACACTCAAGGTTGTTCCCTGGCCTTCACACACACACACACACACACACACACACACACACACACACACACACACAGAGAGAGAGAGAGAGAGAGAGAGAGAGAGAGAGAGAGAGAGAGAGAGAGAGAAAGAGAAAGAGAAATAGACACATACATACAAATACATAGACCATTTTCAACAGTGTAGATGATTACTCCCAAACGGAATGGAATAGCCTCTGTGGAGATGACATCTAGAGACAGCACTTTGTGCAAATTGTGAGATAAGAGCAAGGCAGTAGCTAAGGTGTGAATGTTTCTATTCTTAGAGGCATAGATTTGTGCAGAGGGGCAAATGATGTGATTATAGTTTTATGAAAAGACTGATACACACACACGGATTGAAAAGAGGTTGAATCCACACTGTAGATACCCTGCATCCTAAGGAAAGGATTTGCTCTCTGTGCTTTGAGACGGAAATGCCCACCAACTGTTGGTGTTTTGGGGAAAGGTTATAGAACCTTTAGGAGATGGAGCCCCACTGGATAAAGTATGTGGCTGTTGTCCAGATGTTCTACCTCTGCTTCCTGAAGGTGATGTATTGTGATCAGACATCTCCTGCTCCCACCTGTTGTCCTATCTTCTCTACCATTGTGAACTCTATCTCACAGGAACTGAAAGCTGAAATAAACCATTTCGATCCCAAGCTGTTCTGTCAGGGTATTCTATGACAACAACAGAAGAGAAACTGATACAGTTTCTATTGATGGACAGTGAGTGACACTCAGATTTTGAGTACAAGAGTGCATGTAAAACTTATACAAGGGGCTGGGGAGATGCTCAGTGGTTACCAGGGGTTAAGGCTTCTTTTCCTGAGGACCTTGGTTTGATTCCTCATTCAGAACCTACAGTGGCAGTTCACAACCATCTGTGACTCCAGTCTCCAAGGATATAAAGTCCTCTTCTGGCCTCCATGGACACTAGGCATGCAATTGGTGCACAGACATATGTATAGACAAAATCCAAACAACTTTACTCAACCTGTCTTGAGAAGATGAATCTGATAGTTATCAGTAGCAGGAGTCCTAGGAGAGTAAAGAGTTGATGAGGTCATGGAGGACTTTCTTCATTTACATTCATGTTCAAGATGAGCAATCATGAGCAACTGTGATGGCTAATCCTGGTTGTCAACTTGACATTCTTTCCCTTTCATAACTCCCCTGGCTCTTCCTCACCTTCCTTCTCTCTCTCTCTCTCTCTCTCTCTCTCTCTCTCTCTCTCTCTCTCTCTCTTCTCTCCAGAATAGGTTTGATACTTAGCAAAGGCTCCAAGCCTGTTCCTTTGAAATCTGTATCTCTCTGAGAGAGAAAGAGAGAGAGAGAGAGAAAAGAGAAGAGAGAGAGAGAGAGAGAGAGGCAGAGAAACATAGATAGAGATAGATACAGAGAAACAGAGACAGGGAAAGCAGAAAACAGAGACAGACAGAAAGAAAGGGAGCAGGGGATGGAGGACAACAAAACCCTAAAATGTGTGCCTAGATAAATAGGGTCCAGACCTGGTGAAATGCTTCCCTTTGAGGCTTCAGAGAGGGGGTATGAACACTGAATCCTCATGTAGATGAACTGTCCCATTTCTGAAAAAAAAAAAAAAAAAAAAACGGTAACTGGACAGAATGTTTCCTGATTCCATCAGCTGGGTTAGAAAGTTGACAAAACACAGTCACTTAACAACGTGTCAGAACAGTGGCATCACAATGTAGAGTTGTTCCAATTTCCTGGTGTAATCTGAAGTACACATCTATGAGCCTTTCTGTACCCTGAGGGTAATCCCCAGAGTCCCTGCCACTGACTACTGGGGTGCTGGCACCCATCCCACAGATAATAATTGTTGTAATGATCAAAAGTGTGATGTTTGAGAATTGTTCTGTGTCCCAGAAAGGATGTTGCTTGTATGTGGCATCTCTATTTTTTCTTGCATAGTGATAGAGGAGTAAAAGGAGTCTCCAGGGGAGAGGGATGGGGAATAAGACATACTAAACATACTAAATAACTAAATAAATAACAAAGCTTCTCAGAGGAGGGCTAGTGTGTCTTATTGCACTTCCTGATCATGGCCCATTAACTCACCAGGACAGGCAACTTTTTTCCTCATGTTCTGTCACCAGGGTCTAGTTCCAGATGATGCATGAAGAGCAGTAGATACTAATGAGTTACTGAGAGAATCGAGGAAATGGGTTCCTGATTTCTTACTGTGTCTCTTCAATAGAGTGAGAATATAGTTCTCTTTCCTTGGGTTAGATTTACCCAGAGTTTAAGTGCCCCGGATAGTGCTAAGTACAGGGCTGATTTGGTCCCTCTTGTCTCATTGCCTAGGAAACCATGTATAAGTTATAACTCCCATAGGATACGCTATGAAGTAGTAGTCATTAGCTGAGAGTACACTTCCTCTCACCGACGTTGGTGCAGATTTACAGGGTACCTACCAAGTGTTATCATGCGTGCCTTGTGTCCATATCTTCAGAATAGGCTTGATACTTAGCAAAGGCTCCAAGCCTGTTCCTTTGAGATCTGTATCTTGGTGATATGCTGTCAAAGTTGATATTTCAGCTGGTGAGTTTTAATGTGAAATGCCCCTGACAGTTACAATTTGAGCAGTTCGTCCCCAGTTGTGGTGTTGTTTAGAGTGGTTATGGAACCTTCAGGAAGTGGGACCTAGTTGATGTAAGCCAGTTGCTATGGGGGCAGGCTTTAGAGATGATAGCTGTCCCTTTTCAAACCAAATGTCTCTGCTTCCTGACTACTGAAAAGGTGTAAGTAGATGCCACATGAGGTCATCCACCGTCATGACACTCTCACAGAGATGGATTATATTCCTTCAAACTGTGATTCAAATGAAATCTTCCTGCTCTTTAATTGATCCTCTCAGATATTCTTCACAAAAAGGAAGTAACTAATAAGTCACTAGCCAACAAGCTAAAACATATTCTAGGGATGAAGAGATGGCTCAGGTCATCAAGTGCTTGCATTGTGAACATAAGAACTCAACCCACATTAAAACAGATAAAATAGCTGGGGATGATGACATGGGTTTGTGACTTATCCCCAAGGAGGTGGAGACAAGTGGGTCCTTGGGTTAGCAGCCAGCCTGGTTGTATTAGTTAGTTCCAGACCAATGAAAGACCCAGCCTGTTATTTTTCTTTAAGGTAGACAGCTCATGAGAAGCAGCTCCTGAAGATGACTTGAAATTGTCTAGTGGCCTCCCTTCATGTGTGTGCATGTACACACAGACACATGCACAGACACACAGACACACAGGCACACACACTCCACCCTCCCCTTTCACACTGGTGTGTGCCAAGTGTATCTCAGACTACAGGGTGTGAGATGAGCCTGTCTAGAGCTTGGAGGGAGGATGCTGGTGGGAAGAGACAAACTCCTAGACATATGGAAAACATCACAAAAGATGTTTGAGTCCTGACTACTAAGCAAAGCACTGAGCAAGTGCAGCAGAACAAGGGCCAGTGAACAGCAGCAGGCTCGAACCAGGGCACTGGCTGGGCAGGTTACATCTATTTTTGGCCTGAAGCTGGTTGAGTGGAGGTTGACAGCTCTCAGCACAACCTGCCACCTGCTGAGTGGGAACTATTGCGCAAGTGGTGCTTTTCAGCCATTTAAAAAATAGCCTTGAGTCTCAAGGCAGAGGTCCTGAACTCAGAAAAGCACTTCTCATTCACACTTCTCTATGTGAAACAAAGCTTTTAGAAACGTTGAGACACAGCTTTTAGAGTCTGCTGTCTTTAGCATAGTATCCGTCTTACGAAAGCGATTTGATGATTTTCATTTCAGTACCATGCCAATATGTCTCAAAATGAATTTAATGATAACCCTGACTACAAACTTGGATCTGTCCACTTCCACATGCCTTCCCTTCAGTGTCCCACACTGTCTCCTGTAGCATAGCAGTCACACAAGACTCCATCAGACTCTTTACCTCTTCTTGTTAAGTGTTGATTATAACTACCTCCTCCAGTCCTTAGACAAGAGCATACACTTGTTGGAGAGTCTAAATATTTTATAGAAATCTCTGCTAATGTTTTTTTCTTTTATGTTTAAGCAGTAGCACTGTTAGACAAAAGGTACTTAATCTTACATAGCCAACTTTAAAGATGTTTCCACCAGTGTTTCCATTGATGGTCTTAAAATATCTAGTATGAACCTATTATTCTACTAGAAACTTTTCAATCTAGAAAACACCCTACTAGACTCTTATTCACATTTGAATATGTAACCATCATATAACAATCAAAAACCTTGATATGTTTTCTACCTAGAAATATTCCACGTCCACACATGTGACATTCTCTCTTCCATTCATATACCTGAAATATAATGATATGGTTTAATTGAAGTGAAGCATATGGCAAGATTTAGCATAGTAATGTATGATAGATGCACTTAATGACATTGGAACTTATTTTTCTGTGTCATTAAGTCAAATTTATCAGAAAATAATTTAAAATAAAAGTTGTGTTTTTATCTAATATAACATAATTCACAAGTGGAAATATCATTGTTGATACTCCATGGAGTCAATACATTAGTATTTACTTATTTTTTTAAGGTTTGTTTAATTTTGACTTGTGTGTGTGTGTGTATGCCTTTGTGAGTGTCTATGTGTCTGTGTATCTGTGCGTATGTCTACCATGCATGTTTGAGTACCCATGTAGGTTACAAGAGGGCATTAGATATCCTGGAGCTTGAGTTCAGGCAGTTGGGAACTTAACATGGGTCACCTGGAAGAGCAGCAAAGACCCTGAACCACTGAACCATCCCTTTCACTAGCCCCTACAATAGTATTGAAAAGCATTCAGCTGAATCCCTATCACATGGCAATGTGTGACCTCAGGCACAGTTCTGCACCTCTCCAATCTAGATAAAATACCATTCAACATCGACTCACAATAGTGTGAGCTCATAAGAGTGCCACATAGGAGAACATTTTGCAAAGGGGGAAGTGAATAATGTATCACCTAGTTAGATGAGTACAAAATATAAGCTGTTGTTTTGTGCTCATTAAATTCATGCTGCTGCAGTTGTTAACATCACGGCCTCAAACTTGCAATCAGCAGGATTGACTTCAGCTCTGGAGTTGACTTTGGAATTTATTCCTGACATCTAGCCATCTCTAGCATAGAAATATTTGGGAAGATTAGATAAGGGAAGACTGAAGAGCTCACACACTGTCTGAATATGGTCAACATTACTGTTTGTTGAATCAGAAACCTCAATTACACTGAAAAGACAGCTGGCTGTCACATTATTAGCACAGGTTTCTGCTTTCAGAAAAGTCTGGAAGTTGACTATTTAGCCTATTGTGACATAAATTGAGGAAATAATAACACTTTACCTTGAGGTATACATTAGCACCACCACTTTCAAGGATAATTGGGCATAGTTAGTAAAGTTGAAGAGCATATTTCAACTAAATAATAGCATTTCTGCAGATTTCTTACACATAGCACAAAAAGAAGTTCACCCCAGAAGACGTGTAGAAGAACATTAATTGTAGCACAGATTGTGAATGTAGAAAAGTAAGAAATAAGCTGGTTACTGACCAGATTTTTTTGTCAGCAAGCTAGAGTTACCTGTGAAGAAGGAATCTCAATTGGGAAAAAACTTCCATCTGATTGTCCTGTAGTTAAGTGTGTGGAACATTTATTAATTATAATAATTATTAATTATTATTAATGCTTGAAGTGTTGATGTGAAACGCCCAGCTTATCTGGGAAGTGCTACCTCTAGATGGATGGCTCTAGGGTATATAAGAAAGTAGGCTGAACAAGCCAT
The DNA here is from genome assembly GCA_021653895.1 of Mastomys natalensis. Classification (NCBI taxonomy): domain Eukaryota; kingdom Metazoa; phylum Chordata; class Mammalia; order Rodentia; family Muridae; genus Mastomys; species Mastomys natalensis. The sequence goes on along the minus strand of JAJTUV010003393.1, from coordinate 10,137 downwards.
GGAGAATAAGCCAACAAGTGGCATATCTTTTTTATTTTTTGGTCTATATCAGTTCCAGTCTTCAGGTTCCTGTTTGAGTCCTATACTGCCTACATTGCCTCAGTGATGGATTATGGCATGGAAATGTGTGTGTGTGTGTGTGTGTGTGTGTGTGTGTGTGTGTGTGTGTATGCGTTTAGACACAGATCGTCATCTTCACTGTAGTTGGGCTAGAACTTGTGATCTTCCAGCTTCAGCCTCCAAGTAGCTGAGATTCATGTGGACATCACCATGCCTTCCTTTCTGATACTGTGTCTTTGCAGGAGCCTGTCTCACTGCTTAAGAAGCCTGCAGTGCACAGTTAAGGGAAGGATGCTCTTTGCCTCACTCTTTGTCTCATGTTCTTTCACACATTTTCTGAGAGAAGGTAAAAAACCTATGATGTTTTTTGAAACTTTATGTGTATGAGTGTTTTGCATGTAGGTCTTTGAATGAATCATCTGTGTTTCTGGTGCCTATAGAAGCCAAAAGAGACTATCAGATCTCCTGGACCTGTAGTTACATATGGTTGTAAGCTGCCATTTGGGTGCTGGGTCCTCTGAAAGAGTAGCCACTACTCTTAATAGCAAGCTATCTCTCTAGCCCCTATGAATTATTTTTCTGGTTGATCAGGAATCATCTAGAAAAGCTAAAGGTATACAAGTGTTGTTCTGGAGATGACACATTCTATTGCATGGTTTGTGATAGATAATTCTGAATTGCAAGGCTTTCAATCTCATCTCAGGATTGATTCTTGTAGCTGATGTGCCTTTTCTGTTATTACTGAATTAATATAATAATCTCTGGACATCTGTCCACCCTATTGGGAAGATTTTCTTCAGATCAATGAAGATGTATATTGTCATATAATGGTGCTGTGTAGAAAAATTGATGATTTCATAGTTCCTAATAATTATATATTTATAAACTGATTCTATATTTTTACAAGTCATTTTGAGCCCTCTATTAGAAAAGCTGTAATTAGGGCTCTGTAAACCAACATGTGTCACAGACTATTGTACTAAGATTGAAAGCAGTTGTAAAACAGATTTATGATCTGGGAAAACATTCTTTCTGAGCTGGTTCTGAAAACATCTGATAATTAAATGTCATAAAACTGGCTATGGACAATTTATCGTAGGTGCAAGGACAAAAAATAAAATATTGTCTGGTTTATCTATATAAAAATTAAATATTAATGAGATACAAGATGATGACTTGCCTCTTGACAAAATAGTGTTAACTTAGACATAAGAATTATTGTTTTAAACTTTTGATGAACCTGTGGAGCTAGGTAGGAACAGATAGTGAATGTTTAATTAGAAAAGTAGTCTTAATGGAAACAAGTGTAAACATCTCTGTTGTAACTTTTTATTCAATTTATGATTTGAATATGTTTGAACTTGTTGTTAACTTAAATAAATGCTTAGAATATCATGTGGTCATCATGTATCCTGAAAAATGGAAGAACTAGGAACAATGACAATAAGTAAAAGAACAGACAGAGCAGAACACAGAGAGCAAAGAAGGAGAGCATAGCACAGCACAGCGCAGCGCAGCATAGCATTGCACAGCAGACAAGCTTTTCTTACCATGAGACAGGTTCTTTCTTAATATCAGGGCTTCTTTTCACTGACAAGGACAGGGCTTTTTCTTATAGACTTGGATTTCTTTCATTCAGCATTAGAGAGGTAGAAACTTTTTCTTTTTCTGAGCAATTAATGTTGGAACTTATTTTTCATCCAGAATGAGTGAGATATTTTTCTGCACTGGTCCATGCTCAGTGGAACTTACTTGTGGGGGCTTCTGCTCCATCCACCATATATGCAGATGTAAGTGTATGTAAGTTTGCATGAATACTTGTGGAGTTGATGAGACAGGTGGTCAGGCCTGACATATCTGTGTGTATCTATAAATGTGTGTGTGTGTTTCTGTGCTTATTGTCTGTATAAAATTTTTTCTTACTGTGGGCATGACTTTCTTTTTCTGGTTCACAAAGAGTTACTTGCTCCAAACTTCCCTTCCTCTCCTTGCCAGTGATAGGTGAGGCTCCTGGGCACAATTAATCCTTCCTTAATTCCTTGCTGATGCCAGAAGGAATTAATTACCAAATGTATCTCTGTCTGTCTGTCTATACATATGTACACTGAATTAGAAGAGCACAGAGTTTCTCACTGGGCATTTTTGCCAGTCCCAGATATTTAACTCTTGTTCTGTCAGTAGTATTGACCCAAGAAGGTGCTGTAGCCAAGGATTCAATATTTTAAGTGTGCAAGCATGGATTAACCCTCAGTATAAAATACTAAGACAATTGGGGCTATAGTCAGGGGTGAAGACCTCAAATGAGCAGTAAAGGACCTTTTCTGACCCCATGTACTGAAATGTGGAACTCTACCTCACAGTTCATCAGTGTTCAGGGATGGCTAATTACAGCAGAAAAGGCTGCACGTTTCCTTATAATTTGAATAGGACAAGAGGTAGCTTTAATGGCATCAAGATTGCATAGATTGGGGGTTGACTTCCCAAAGACTAAGAGTGCTACATAGCCTGTTTGCTTTCTGTGGGAAGTGCTTAAGCTGGAGAATGACAGCTTTCTCAAGGCTGTGATTCATTCTTAGGTCATCTGGTGACCAATTGAAGTGGGACAATCAAAGCTTAGAATTGGAATGCCGAACACAAGCTTGTGTAGTTTCAGAACTCACTGGAGCACAGTTTGAGAACTTCATTGAAAGAATATAGGAATCCAAGTTCTTCTTTTGCTTGATTTGGCTTCGCTGTTGTCTTAAGAATATTCATAGCAATGTTCCCATGTGTTTATCTTCATCTCAGAGTGCCCTTTCTAGTGCTCCTAACCCCTTGTGGTGCAGTGACTGGATCTTTCTGGTCTTTGTCTTTACCCAGATCCTTGGGTTGGCCTTAGGGGCTCCTTGAAAAGTTGGGAGTCCATATTTTTCTGGCTAGCCCCAAAGATGGAGACTCTGTTATGTCCTTGAGTATACGTACCTGATTGTAGAATTTTGCATTTGTTCAGAGCACACGTTTATTAATCATACTCCATCATCCTCAGATACTACCCAGTAGTGTTTAAGCAGGTCTGTCCAGGTCACATTGCGATCACCTACCTCTGGGATCAGCTTCTGTAGTTTAGCTTTATCTACCTCTGTTACCACTTTCATTTCTGAAGTTGGGTGTAAATGGAGTGATGTTGGTGTCATCCTTACCACAAGCTACCCTGGCTTGGGAATTGCTAAAGAAATGCTACTAGTTGAAAATCAGGGCATGTCTCTTTAAGATGTCCTTCATCTTCAAGATCTTAAAAGGAACACATTCTGCTATAGGGTGATTTGTAGTCCAGTGGTATTAAATGGAGAGGAAACACCATTGTGTGCTACAATCACCACAGAAATAGCTATAATTTTGGAAACTGATACATTCAAGTTGTTATAGGCTATTGGTTACAACTCTGGAAACTGGAAGCAGAAGGGAGTGAAAACAAAGCAAATCTGGTGGGAAGATGGATCTTTGGTTGGGATTTGGGCTCTGTAGAAAATCCCATGGCTGGCAGACATAGAAAATACTAATTTCTCCAGTGCTAGGTTTTGTCCTCTGGTTCCCTCTTTGGCCATACACCAGCTTTAGAAACTAAAAGGCTCATGGGACTGAAATGGAAAATGGACAGATTGCATTCACAAACACCTTTCAGATTTTACTCTATTGTCTAAATAAAATAAAAGCAATCAAAACATCAACCAGGAAGTAACTAGAGCATGCATCATTAGCCAGTGTGGGTCAAATCAAGAATTACAGAGCATCTCACCCAATGGTAGCATAATACTTTTTCTTCTTAAGTTTAGATGGAATATTTTATCAAATGTTACCATATTTGGAACCATACTACAAATTTTAAACATTTGGAAAGAGTTGAAAACTTACAAGTTTTTTTCTTTAGTAGACTAAAATAAGAAATAAGTAACAGAAAATTAGCTGGAAGATCCCAAAATAGTTGGAATAAGTTTTCTACTCTGTGCTATTTATTAATGACCCAAGGGTCACAAAGGAAGTCTTAAGGAAAAGCATAAAATGTTTTGACATAACAAAATTGAAAAACTAAACCAGCAAAATTTATGACCTATAGCTGAAGCAATACTTTGACTGAGGGGAATTACAACATACAGCTTATGTTTGCGTACCATGGGTATAGCTTGTGACAAATTTATGCTTAGCATCTGAAAGTCCCTAGGTTTCATCCTTAGTTGTGCCTGAAGCAAAAACCAAAATGAACATGTGATTTGATTTTCCCAGTCTACAAGAATAATATAGCACAAACTAGAAGGGCTAAGTAACAAATGTAGTGTCTCAAGATCTGAAGCCCAGGCATGTGGGATCTGAGTACTGACCAGGTTAGCACTTTCTGATAGATCTGAGGAAGAGTCTCTTCGAAGACCTTCTCCTTGGCTAGAGCTGGCTGTGTTTATGTCTGAATGGTATCTCTAGGTGTTCTGTGTTTTCTTCTTTATCAGGAGAAGTGTAACAAACATCATATTGGATTAGGAATTGATTACCTTCCTTCAGGATGACCTCATTACTAACTTACCTAATTAATGTCTTACTCCAAATAAACCCACATTTCAAGATCTTTCAGGTTAGAAGGTCAACAAACAGGAGAGTGGAGGATACAACCCAAATCAGGAAATCTTATACCAGAACGGGAATCTCAAGTCAACAACCAAAGTTTCTACCTTAGGAAATTTCCAAAAGAAAACCAAAGGGAGACAATGAAAAAGCAAAGATAATGGAAGAAATCAGATTAAAATCAGTAACAGTGAAGAATGTTTATGAAACCAAATTCTTGTTTTGAAAAGGTCAATGTAGCCAGGCAGTGGTGGTGCATGCCTTTAATCCCAGCACTTGGGAGGCAGAGGCAGGCGAATTTCTGAGTTCGAGGCCAGCCTGGTCTACAGAGTGAGCTCCAGGACAGCCCGGGCTACACAGAGAAACCCTGTCTCGAAAAACCAAAAAAAAAAAAAAAAAAAAAAAAAAAAAAAAAAAAAAAAAACCCAAAAAAAGGTCAGTGTAATTGATTCACCACTTTATATGGGTCAAAGAAACAAACAAATAAACAGAGCATATGAATAACTATTGTCACAGATAAGAGTCAATAACAATAGAGACCTCTAATACTGTAAAAGGATATTAAACTATTTCAAATAAATGCACATTTAAATTGAACAGTTCAGACAAAGTGCTTTCATTTCTCAAAAGCTGTGATGTTTATATGATTCTCAACTAACTTGACAGGATCTAGGTTCAGCTTACAGACAAATCTCTATGGAGGTTCACTAGGGATGTCCTAGACTGGACTACTTGAGATGGGAAGATTCACCTTTAATGTGGGTGACATCATCTCCTGGGCTGGGAGTGCCATGGAATCCAAGCAAGAAAGCAAGCTGACCACCAATATTCATTTCTGTCTCCTTGCACACTGTGCATGTGGTATGACCAGTGCCTAACCTTCCTGCCACCATGCTTTCCCTTCTGTGATGAACAGTACCCTCAAGCTGTGAGCCAAAAACAAACAAACAAGCAAACAAACAAACAAACAAACAACAAAACAGTCCCTTAAGGTGGCTTTTCCGGTCAGGTTACTGTCATTGCAACGAAGAAAGTGACTAACGTACTACTCAAACTCCAAAATAAACTAATAAAGAATTTAAACTCTATTGAAGAAACTGAAGTCACAGATAAAACAATAAATAAATAACATTTCAAAAATAGAAACTTCCTAGATCAACCGGTTTTGGCGATTGGTGGGCCGTTTCCCCTGAGGTCAAGACTTCTCTCAGGGTCAATTTAGCTGTCAGATGCTGCCCCATTAGGCTCCACAGCACCGGAGTTACAGGAGACCCAGAAGGCTGACCCTGGTGGTGTGGAAGGGAGAATCCATTCGCATAGAAACTTCATTCGGCTCCTTTCTTATGATGCTCTATATACTGAGGACCTAGGAATTCTTTTTCCTGTGATGCTGAGCTGCCTACTAGGTACCCTAGGGCTTCCTCCTGTGTATGGCCTTCTGCTCAAAGATGGAGTTTGAGTATTCTTTGAAGTGTCTACACTCATGTGTCTTAGAGGGCAAGGGAGCCTTTTGCATCATGGCTGTGTGTCCTTCGTGTGGAACTGCTGTAGAGCTTTAATGAGTTAAACAGAAATGACTAAGCCATCGCTCACTGTCTGTCTTGCCTGTGATGTGAATTTGATTCTTGGAAGAAACTGGATCAAGAAAGACACTTGAGCTTTTAATAATCAGAGCACTGCTGTAATCAATAGGCCCCTTAGAAGACAATAAATTCAAGGACACTGTGTGAGAAAACTCAGGGTGGAATGCACTTGCTCTACGCTGGTGAAAATTCCCCATTTATCTTTTGAATTTAATTGAAATAACATTTTAAAGAATTGTCAGGCAAGCTTTGTTCTGTTCCTGTAACCCACAGCCATGGCTATTACTCAACTTGAAGATGAATTATTCCCAGTTTTCCCTTTGTCAGGGGAGAGAATACAGCAAACAAGCACGCTAATTATTTAAAGGAACCCTGGGGCCAATTAAGCTTTTTCTATTACTGCCATATGAGTGAGTAAAACAGGTGGAAAGTAAGGTATGGACCGGTGGCATCCTTGAGTCTCCTGCAGGCCATGCTGTAGATCTATAGATAGGATGTTTACTTCACATGCAAATTCAGTGATTAGAGAAGATGGGCAGTAACTTGCAGCAGCAGCAAGTTCCTTGGCTTGCAGACTTTCTTAAGGAGGGTACATCACTGCACCCACTTCACTGATGCAGTGACAGCTTTCAGGATGTGCTCCTTAGTTCTGCTAATTCTCCCATTAGATAAGGCTGATGTCTACAACTCTAACAAGTGTTTATTGAAGGATGTAAATTGTGTGTGTGCATGTCCATGTGAATACAGGTGTTCTGGGAGGCTAGAGGCACCAGATTCTCTTGGAGCTGCAGTTACAGGCAATTCCTGACTTGGTTACTGGGATTTGAACTCAGGTCTCTCTAGCCCCTGCCTAAAATTTAATGTTTTTCAAAATAGTTTTTGAGATGATAATAGGATTATATCATTTACCCCTCCTTCAAACCCTCCTGAGGTACCCTCCCTGTTCCCTTTCAAACTCACAGTCTCTCTTTGTTAAATTGCTATTATATGGATACATCCATCTATAGGATTCTGAATACATGGATACAACCTACTCAGACTGTACAATATTAATTGTATGCATATGGTTTCAGGGCTGAGCATTTTGTATTGTGTACCCAATTGGTGTGTTCTTCCCTAGGGAAAACTGTTACTCCCACTTACCATGAGGCCACAACCTGTCTGCAACAATTTCTAAAATGCCACTAACCATTAAACAGAGAACAGTGATATGAAATATATACAGGAATTAGATCATTGGCATCTTTTAGGTAAAAAAAAAAAAAAATCATCTCTAAAATAAGACAAACAGGAGTATGGAGATGTGGCTCAATGGGTAAGAGCACTTGCTGCTCTTCCAGAGGAGAAAAAGAAACACTTAAATGGTGGAAACTTCTTCTAAGATTTTAATACTTAAATGTAACATTAGCATAATTAGTGGATGAGCTATTCATTTATCTATTAAGGCCCTTATTCTGACTGTTTCCCTTACCGCGCATGCCTAAGTGCTCTCACCTCTGTATCCTCCCTCAGCAGACCCTTTGTGAATGTTTTCCCCAGTGTCAATCTCCTAATTTTGATTCATTGACATATTAAAATAATTTTTTGCATTTCTTATCTATGCTGTTATCTTTTAAAACCTCTAATACTCCTTTTTAGGCATACTCTTCCTTTCATTGAAGCTACTTCCAGTATAGAATAGAGGGAGCGTATTTCTCTTTTCTTTTGAATTTTGTCTTGGATCCATATGCTTTCGTATATGGTTCATCACTCTCCATTCTTGGGAGCATATGCTAAGCTAGTCCTCGGAGTTGCTTTTTGAGATAGACTGAAGTGGGATTGGTGGGATGATGGCTGGAGATCTGTTCTTGTTATTCAGTGCACGCTACTGTAAACTGATCAGAGACCTGGCCCTTATTTGGGGGCTGGTGCTTCTACAAGTGTTGTGTCAGCAGAGAGCCTTGCCATCTCCTGCATAAGGATGTGTAGTTTCAGGTCTAGCACCAGGATGGGTAGGGAACTGCTGTTCTACAGGCTGACTCCATCTCAGATTTTCTTTCCTGCATCACTCTTTCGGATCTCATGACTTATTCTCAAGGTCTATGCTGATTTGGGACAGGATTTGAGAAAGTGAGCATCTAGGCTTCTTCCAGGATGAGACAGGCATCTCGAGGGTCTCTGGGTGGGATAAGAGGACATAGGTCATTTAAACATTTAAATCCCTTCTTTGTTCTTCAGTTCCATCTTGCTTTTTTAACTTCGGAAGTGCCTTACTGAAAAATAAAATCTGTGTTCATTTGGGAATGAGTGGGCCTTCTTTCCCATCTTCCATATATGCTCAGGTTTCCATCATCTCAGGTTTTATTCAGGTTCCTGTGTTCTGACACATAAATACTTTCTATTCTTATTAATCTCTTTCTCCTCTTCCCTCCCTCTTTCCCCTTCTCCCTTCCTATTCCTCTTCTTCCTTCTCATTCCCTCCAAGCATGTCTCTGTCGTTTTAATCAGATATACAAATGATCAGAAACAACATCAAAATCATTTAATACACGACTTTCTAAAAAAAAACACAATCAAACATTATTTGAATCAGTGGATGCAAATAATTTCATTATTTCATCAAAAACCCCAAACATTAATTGAATCAGTAGAGTTTAGAAACATTTTAAAAATTGAAGCAAAGTCTCAGACACCATAAAAATACAAGAAGTTTAAAATTAGTTTTTATAAACATTGTATTGTTTCTAAAAATACTCTAATGGAATTTTTTTGCTCTTTTGAGCACCTCAAAATAAAGTTTGCTTTGGAAGAGTAGAAAGAAGCATCAGAGAGACATTTGCTTCCTCAGTTTACCCAGGTTGCACTCCATTGTTTTTCTTTATTTAAGCAAGAGACAAAACAGCCATTCGTATATTCATACATCCATCAAAACAACCATTCTCAAATAATTCAGCACTCACAAATTCCTGAAACGTGGGCTCACTGTTTGCCTCAGGAGTAGTGAAGTTAGAACTTTGTGGCGGTTTTAACTAGAGTGATGCTGATAGGCTCATGTGTTTGAATGAGCTTGGTCCCCAGTTGATGGAATTGTTTGCAAAAGGATTAGGGAGTGAGGTCTTATTGGAGGCAGTATGTCATTAGGAGTGGCTTTGTGGTTTCAAAAGCCCATGATATTCTCAGTTAGTGCTCTTCGCTTCATGGTTGTCTCAACATGTAAGCTCTCAGCTGCTGCCCAAGCACCATGCGTGCCTGCCTGCTGCCATGCTCCCCACTGCTGTGGTCATGGACACTAACCCTGGGGAACCACGAGCTCCAAATGAAATACTCTCTTTTATAAGTTGCGTTGGTCATAGTGTGTTATCACAACAACAGAAAGTAGCTAAGACAGACCACTGTCATCCTGAAATGAACCTTATAGCAACTAGAGAAGGTTATGATTGGTGAGCAACACAACAGTAGTTACTCAAGTGCATGGATGAGTAATCAAAATGTTGACTCCAGAGATCAAGCCCAGTTTCAGCTTGTTGGATGCTAAAAGCAGAAGTTTGTTTTACCTAGGAGTTTCTGGCTCAACCTTGCTTTGCCCATACCACATAGCTGAGCCTAGCTTGTCTTGGCCAGCTTCCCTACTTCCCACTAAGGGTTTCAGTGTGAGGTGCCCTAGGGACCTTGTTAATGCAGATCCTGATGGAGCAGGTCTTCAGAGAAAGGGAAAGATCTGCTAGCTAGGTCCCAGGGGATGACAATGCTCTGGCCCATGCACATTTCCCAGACCAGAGAAGTTTTCCATGACCTCACCACTACCATGTAACACTCATCCACAGGGCGTTTCCAATATGTGTGAAAGATGAAACTACTTTTCCAAACAGTTTCAAGAGTTCTGTGTATTTGCCTCCTCTAATATATACATATATGTCCTAAATGG